>BKCP01005061.1:655283-693644 GCA_008636005.1 Striga asiatica
CGGTTTGATGAAACGATCAAAACGTTTGATTTTCATAAGAATCCGGATGAACCATGTGTTTATAAGAAGGTTAGTGGGAGTGCAGTTACATTTGTTGTTCTATATGTTGATGACATCCTACTCATTGGGAATGATGTAGGGATGTTACAGTCAACTAGGACATGGTTGTCTAAACAGTTTTCCATGAAAGACTTGGGAGAAGCATCCTTTATCCTAGGGATAAAAATCTATAGAGATAGATTTAAAAGGATGATCGGACTATCCCAGTCAACGTACATAAATAAGGTGCTAAAACAGTTTAGCATGGAAGAATCCAAACGGGGATATATTCCAATGGGTCATGGGGTTTCACTTTCTAAGACGATGTCTCCAAAGACACCTGAAGAAAGAGAACGGATGAGTCATATACCTTATGCATCAGCTATTGGTAGCATTATGTATGCAATGTTATGTACAAGACCTGATGTGGCTCATGCACTTAGTGTAACGAGCAGATATCAGTCTAATCCCGGTGAAGGTCACTGGAAAGCCGTTAAGGATATCCTTAAGTACTTACGAAGGACTAAAGATATCTTTATGGTGTACGGCAATGGAGAATTGAAACTAGAAGGCTTTACAGATTCTGGTTTTCCGTCTGATAAAGACGACTATAAATCCATGTCTGGATACTTATTCACTCTGAATGGAGCAGCAGTCAGTTGGAAAAGTTTCAAACAGGAAACGATTACTGACTCTACTACAGAGGCTGAATATATTGCTGCATCTGATGCTGCAAAAGAAGCTGTTTGGATAAGGAACTTCATCCAAGGGTTGGGTGTAGTACCATCCATTGTTGATCCAATAAAGAGTTATTGTGATAACAATGGGGCTATTGCGAAAGCAAATAAGCCAAGATCTCATCAAAGATCCAAACACATTTTGAATCGATACCATTTGATTAGAGTAATCATTGGTAGAGCGACGTCATGATGGAGCGAGTCGACTCAGCAGAAAATATTGTAGAACCCTAAACTTAGCCCGTATCACAGAAATGTTCAAGGACATCTTGGGGAAGATGGGCCTAAGTGATTGGAACTAGGGCAAGTGGGAGATTGTTAGAGTAGGGTACCCGGCGTTCCAATCGGATTGGACGTATTCTACTTGTAAATACGATCTATTGGAATTATATTATAAATAAGGCAATACTTTATTTTAAGAGTACGCGTTTATACTATAAATGCACTTAAGATAAAGTCCCTAGATCACTTATGGTTATAAGGTATGGTTGCGCATAGAGATGGTGATCATGGAACATACCTTGAAAGCCGTGATCTTAAATACAGTTCCAAGTCGACGGATGTTTCGAGAAGGGATATCGAATAATCCATAAAAGACTTGCACATAGTATGTATGCTTGTTGGCCAAGGCAGAGATGAATGGAGATTCATACCCGGATTACTACACTTTGAAATAGAATCATAGTATTAAGTCAATTTGGGTTTCGACAAAATCATACCCAAGACTTAATCGGGAAATTAGATGTCGAAAGGATTCTACATGTATGCACTTGTAATCGGAATAGGTTTACTCGCTATTCACTTAATACTAGATTCATGCTACTTGCTAGGTGTTCCCATGATATGTGGGTTCTTGAATTAAAGGGTTAATTCATGAATAAGAGTTAATGTGATTAACTCAAATTACAAAGTGTTGTAAACCCACTACTAGTATTAAGGTGAACCTAAAAGGTCACACCTATTATGAACAAAGGTAAAAATGTATTTCTAAAGAGTTAGAATTAATTGACAATATCTAATTTGATTAGATGTCAATTAAAGGAATATATTAATCAATAAGATTGGTTAATTACATTTTGGATATTACTTTAGTAATTAAGGTAATTACTAAATTAATATATTGGAATTTAAAATTGGATTTTAAATTTCCAAACCAAAATAATAATAATATGATTATTATTATATGGATAAAAATTTGGAAATGAATATAATAATAAAGTCTTGGAATAGATTCTCAAGATTTATTATTTTATTATCTTTAAATATGATTTAAGGATTAAAAATATAATTATGAATATAATAGATGGTGGTTGATGGTGGTTATGAACAACCTCACATTGTTTATTATATTCAAAGTCAAAAGTTAGTAATTGTATTTAAATAAAATTAGATTTTATTTAAATATTACTAAATATTGATTATTTTATGCTAAAATGTTTAGTATAAATATGTGCAAAATGGTTTTGCATTAGTATTGGATTCATTCCTAAAATTTCTAAGTGTTAGAAAGAAGAAAGAGTTTTTCATAAACATCAAGAAAGAGTTCTTGATATTTCCAAATAAAATCCATACATATTCCTATACAAGAAAACCGAGTCATTCCTACTAGCGAAGGAAAGTCGTCGGAACCGGGCTTCATAGGGTGGATACGTTTAGAGGGAAGACATTTGGATTCCTAAAGTGAGTAACCTCAATCAGTTGAAGTTATCAAACCGGGAACCGATTCCCACAATCCACATCGTTGTTGAAGGAGTTCAAGACACTCGGTAAATACTTAATATTTGTATTTACTTTATTGTAACAAATCAAAATTTGTATATGATGCATGTTTTAAAGATGACGATCAGTTAATTCGCAATTAGTATGTACGGGTGTTGTATTTATGTGATAAATACTTACTTTGAAAAATTTTAAATTCCGCTGCTTAAAGCCTGTACGGTACTAGCGAACCCAACACTGATATGGTCGTGCCCTTGTGAGGTACATAAGCCCATATGGAAGGCCGTGTCCGTTGCAGTGGCACGTACTCCCGCCTTCGGGTAATGAATTCCCGTTCTGCGGCTAGCGATAGATGTGCACAGGAGTAAGGTTAAATGGTGTAATTTTGATTAGGAGATGAGACATGTTGTGATTATTGTTTATGTTCATGCTGCGACCATACCATTGTTATGTTATTCATATGCATAGTGTGAGTACGATATTTAACTGTACTCACTCCCACCTGCTCTTCACGGATGCAGGTTAAGCAGTTGGCGGGTGACGAGGCAAGACGAGTGGGTGGTCTTGCTTTTGTTTAAGACTGATACTTACTTCCGCATTTATGAACTTGTTATGGTTTATTTGATTATGTTTGAACTAGTGATTTTGGATAAGAGTTGGACAGATTTGAATACTTGGGTTTTAAGCTGTTATTTATTGTTATTTTGAATCTTGACAAATGTGTTGGTTCATTTTGATCTTCTTGTGTGTTGGATAAATTGCTCTTGGTAAATAAGTAGCGCCCTTTGAATTTTAAACTTAATCGAGATTTTGAAAAATATTAACTCTGATTTTCATTAAATAAATTTGATAAATCTTTTAAAATTAAGTGGGGCGTTACAGTTTGGTATCAGAGCCAGTCTGCGTTTCTGTAGACTGGTTTATAAGTGATTATGTGTTTAGATTTTGAATTATGACCACTCGTCTTCGTCACACCGCGCTGCTTAAGGTATGTGTTTATATAAGTATCGAGAAATACTTATGATGTGAAATGTGAAGTTTAAATTTTTGCGTAGGTAGTAATGAACTGCCTATGTTATGATTTGTTTGAAATTAGGGCTTATGATCTATCCACCTTTAATCAGATGGAACTCTAGTGTTTGATGTTGAACTCTAGTGATATAGAGTTAAGTTCGGACTCTAGAGGTTCCTCGCTATGAGGTTCAGTTTGTTGTTATCAAGATAAGTTATGCCCATAGCAGTTCCTTTGCTATATAATTATATTCAATGTCTTCAAGTGAGGACCCGATCAATGAGAACCGGGAATGTATTCGTCTTCTTCGGACCTTTGCCAGGTTTCAAAAATTATGAGATGAGTTAATATTTTATAGGCTGCCATTTTTATGGATGTTCATGGCCTCTTTTCAACTTCTGGTGTGTGTTATGTGGTTAGCGTCTCTTGTGTCTTAGTTGGAGTGAGTTCATGCTAGCTCGAAGCATGGTTAGTTGGGTAAGAGATAAGGATTATGTGATTTATTGATTCCCGTTTATGCGATATGATGAGATAAGTGTATTAGGTTGAGAGTCTCAGTTATATCATGATAGGTTTGGTCGGGTTCATTTGATATATATGTGATCTTCGATGATTGAGGTGAATTTATGTATTAATGTGAATTGTTATATATTATCAAACCAAAAGATGTAATAATTTAAGTGAAAGGCATAAGACTTTATTTTCTATCTTGTTTAATAAGACCGAGTTGGACCTCGGACAACGTGTTTGATGATATTGATGTGTAAATCTTAAAGTATTGATATCGAGGCTTGCTTAACGTGTAATTTACGTGATTCCGACATCATCTTGTGGTACAAATATTTTAAGTTGTCAAAGGCATGAAAACTAAATTTTTCGAGCTTCATTTAGGCTCTGTTTTTGTCGAACAAGATGATGTTTCTTGGACAAGTGTTCTTCATGAGATTTGTAGTGCTTTGAATGAAGTTCTGTGAGTTTTGGAATTTTGTGATTTGGGGTTAAAATGAATTTGTTATGATTTTTCAAAGTTCGTCGAGCAAGCTGTTTTGATAAACTCGGGCAGAAGGATTTGATTTTAGTTCATGGCTATTTATGATGATCTTAACATGCCTGAATGGAAATGTGTTCTGCATGACAAATGTAGTATATGATATAAGCTGCCTGTAGGAATTAGAATTATGTAATTTCGAATTTCGGTTGATTTTATATGATTTTTCTAAGTTGGTGTTATGCCCAGAATTTTGAAACAGTGGCTGTGTGTATGCATGAAATGTATGCTCTGAATTGATGCCTTTAACGTGATGATATGTAAACATTCTCTTCATGAAATTTGTAGCTTTCCTTGTGTAGTTTCTGCAGGTTTTTGGTTTATATGATTTGGAGTTCCAGTTGATTTTATATAACTTTTCGAAGTGGAATGTACATCCAACTTTTATGAAACTGGAATTTTGTTTAAGTGTTGAATGTGTACTCGGTTTAGGTGACCTAAATGTGTTCTTATGAAACAGTCTTCTTCACAAAATTTGTATATTTCCATGTGTAGATTATATTGGTTTTGAGTTTGTATGAATTGGAGTTGTTTAGCTTGAGTTGTTACAATTTTACTAAGGTGCTGTATTTTCGAAAAATTGTTCTCTGGCTGTTTTTGCAAACTAAATGTTTTATATTAAAACTTGTTGATAATGTTATAATTTTCCAATGGGGTCTTCAAAGAAGTTATAAAGAATTGAATTATCTACCTTAGGGTTTTTGAATTTTAGTAATATCATGTCTGTAGCTTCGGTTATTGTGCATACAATGAGAACCTGTCAAGCTGTAAATTTTTATTTATCCACTGCACCCATGTTTTGTATGTTTGCTGTATTATGTGACTTTAAATTATTTATCTGCCTGAGTGTTCTTCATGAAAGTGATAGAGGCATGAGTTAGGGATATTTTTCAAGTCGTTTAATCATGATACGACCTGTAGACTGAAAGTTATATGCATTTTAAATTCAACACGCATGCTGAAAATTTGTGCTCGTTCATGTTTATGTTTCCCAAAATGAATTGTGAATTTTCAAAAATTAGCTTTTCATCAATTTTCATGTATATGTGCTCTATGTGTCTTAATCTGGTTGGTATTATGGTGTTAGCTGGAAACACTTGCGAGAGAAGCTTTACGCTAGGCCTCGAAGTGTGGAGGCTATAGTTGTATATGTGGTCGAACTCGTTTAGGACCGCCAGCACGATTAGCTACCTGAGTAAAAGCTGCCGTGACTGCCGACATTATTAGTCGGAAGGGTCAAGCGAGCTAACCATTCCAATGTTCGGCGATGATCGTCGAGGTTAGGATTTTTCCCGGCAGTGATGCCAATGTTCGATTCCTATGGGAAATAGTAGCTCAACAGTAATGCTTGAACTGTTGTATTTTTAGAAGTATTGTAAGGAAGCCTTTTTCCTATCTGAGTATCTAGGAATCTATGGACCCGAAAATTGAAATTTCTGGTGTGTACCTTAAACTGAACGCCGAACCTGGATGGGTGTAGCCACGCGAAGTGGTGGCCGAGCCCGCACGCCCGTGCTCAGAGACGTGAGGCCAACTGCAGTGGCCGACCGTTGACTCGCACGAGAGCTGCCGCCCCCATCACCGAACGCAGGAACTCCCCAGGCAGTGTGTACGGCCAAACCTTGATCTTGCAGCTGGTCCCTGAACAGGTGCATGTACACGTCCCGACGCCCCGCTTATGCAGCGCCTGTGTGTGTGTCATCTCTTGGGTGACAGTGCCTTAAACTCCAAACCGAACCGTTGTATGAAATCCCTAATCAACGACTCTCGATATGTGAGGCTTGTCGATTAGTTTTCATTTGTCTTGTGCGAAATTCTCTCGTGATAGCGAGAATTAGGTCCCTCATCGTTTTCGGGCAGTGTCCCGAGCCTCGATTGGAGACTATGTATACTTCGTAGGGATCGAGACCTACGAAGAGTGAGAGAGTATTGGTGTTAGATCGTTAGTATGGGAATATCGAGCATCCCTAATCGTGAGACCGATTCTGCGATAGGAGATTGTTTTCGAACATATAGTCGATATTTCCTAAACTGCATTCGAGTTGTTATTCGAGTCGGCAAGGGAAGAGTTGTTGACAACGGTATCAAACAGAGCCGTATGTTCTGTAGGTATCGGTGTTGAGGATATAGTGTTATTGTGGATTGTTAGCCCATCCGTATTGGATTCCGTGACGGCCTGTTTTATAAGGACGCACGGATCATGTCAGCGTAGTAATCGAGTTTTCTACCGTGGCCCGGGCACGGGATGGAATCTCGATACTACAAGTCAACCCTATATATTGATTATGTCGGAACATACCATCAAGACACGTAAGGATCGGTTAGGGTCTTGTGTATTGATAGATGGTTAGAGTGTGAGAATTCCTTACCATGTGAGGTGGCTGGTACGGATAGAAGTGGAGTATACCGTTATTCTGGTTACTGCCACGAGTACGCAGGCCTATTTTGACTCCTGACCAAGTCGATGATTTAGCCTGATGGTTGACTCCACCACCGGAGCTCGCTAGGATGCATGACACGTCCTATGCCTCTTGATGGAGGAAACGTGTGCGTGATCTCGGAGTACATGTGAGATGTGACGAGCTGCGTGATAGGCAGAACCCTACCTGTATGGAGGTACCGGTGACCTATTGGATCAGAGGGTCCATTAGGATAAGGCTGGGAGGGGTACTCGTCAAGTCCAGTGGGAGGGTGGTCTAGGCTAGACGACTTGGGAGAGGGAGACCGAAATTCGGAGGAAGCACCTGAATTTCATGTGTTGATGTTGTCTCCTCTTATTTCTCGTTAGATTCTCGTTGTAGTTTGTTGTTCGAATTCCGAGGACGGAATTCTTTGTAAGGTGGGTAGACTGTAGCGCCCCGTTTATTTATGATTTTTTTTTTGGATTATTTATTATTATTATTATTTATTTTTATGATTTTTATTATTATTATTATTTATTGAATGATATAAATTATAAATTTTCGAATGTGATTTATTTGTCGATGTGTTACTAATTAAGTAAAATGGGTATGTGTATTTTTACTAAGATTATTATTATTTTCTTAAAATTTAATTGTGTGTATTATAAAAATATATTATATCCGGTTGTATATTTATTTTGCGATTTAGATTGCGAGCCGATCCGATTTAATCTATCAAGCTCGAGTAAAAACCGTATTATCGCTACGTAGTCGAGCCCGGGAGCCGAACCGTGTTATCAAATTTATATTCCAGCCCATTTTGCTATGTGAATTAAAAGGCCCAATTCCATGCTAATAAATCCTGGCCCAATGTATTAAATAGTGTTGGCCCAAATCCCCTAATATCACCTTGGCCCAAATTGAGTTGAGATTGGCAGATTTATCTCTTTCTTCCTCCTCGCGCGCAGCGACCGAGTCCTCATATCAGTTGCAGATCTAGCGATTCTTCGGCAAAATTTTATCGCACGTTCCACAATCTCTTGGCTATAATATCTCGACCAACAGAGATTTCCCTTCATTCCCTTCTCTTCTCCGTTCAAATCGTAGCAACCTTTTCAGTTAAAAAAATTTAGGCGCACCTTCTTCTCCGGCGAGAGCTCTGCCGCCGGCGTCTCTCTGAGCAGCACTACGGCGATCCCTTCCTCCCTCAACGGTCGCGGTCGTCGTTCCCAGCCGCTGTCCGCCATTGCCGAGCACTCCGTTTCCCAGCGAAAGCCCGACACGTCCAGCAGCCCCCTCTGCCATTAATTCGGCGAGACCTTCCACCTTCGGCAGCCATTCGTCACTGATTTCAGCCTCCGGCCGTCGTAGAGGTCTGCAACGTTCTCCGTTCACGAGCAGCACCTTCGAGGAGTTCCGTGTGCCGTTCGAATTCCTCCCGATTCCCATTCGTCTGACCCAATTTTCTGATAGCTCGTATTTTCCGAAGACGGGTAAATCTTTCGGAACCTTCTCGTTATTTTTTTCGGGCACGTTTAAATTCGTTGTTCATCTTGTGCGGATTCAAAGCTTTGATGGTTCTTTTCTGTTTGTTTGTAAATCTCGAATATTTATTCGTATGGGATCGTGAATCGACGTGGGGATATCGGAACTCGCGTTTATTGTAAAAATCGAGTCTTGTTGCAACTGTAATTTATCCGTTCGAATTCAGAGTCTCGTTGTCTTTTTCCGGATTGTAGTTGTGTTTGTTGAATCGTGTGACTTCCGTTAGAGCCGTTCTATGGTCGTTTCGTTTTCCGAAATTAAAACCGATTTGCAAAATATGTTCAAACTCTGAGGCGGGTGTTAATTTTATAAAATTTTATAAACTCTCGAGAAAACGTTCGCTCCGTCTGCGTGAGATTTCCCACAGCCCCTGTTCGCTCGCTTTCTGTTCGTATTTCAGATTATATAGCAGACCTTCTGTTTTAACTTTAGTAGTCATTAATTGCTTTGTATGTCACAACCAAGCCAGTGGTGTAGTGGTGACCGGAGTTCCTTTCCCGTTGTGAGGTTGGGAGTTCGATTCCTGTCCCCAGCGCCCAATGTAATTTACATTTTTTTCCACTAAGCCTGGTAGTCCCTTAAGCGCGCTGGCCGTTCGGCCCGACCCCAGCCCGCGCGCAGCCCGAAATTTCTCCAGCGCCCAGGCCCGCGAAGCCCTCAGTCAGCCCGCGCCCTTTTTCCTTAACAGGTTGTGATTTTGGGCCTAATTTCACCCCAGCCGCGGCCCAATTGGGGAAGTCCCTTGCAGCTTCGGCCCAAGTTGATTTATTTTTAACCACTTTTATGTTCCGGAAGCCCGTTTTTAATACCGATTTCAGTTTTAAAAATATTTTTTTTAAAATGATAAAATTTGGGAAAAATTATTTAAGTCCCGAGACTCCATTTTTGTTTCCCGAGTCTTTTCTTTAAAATGTGAGAGTTCCAAGTCCACGAAAAATCCGATAAAATCCTTTAAGCCTTAATTTTGATTAAGTGTGGGTTTTGTGTTAAATTCGTGTAGTGAGATAGATTATTGATGTATTATATTAATTAATTGTAGGTGCTTGAGGAGTCGAGCCCTCGACCTACTTATCTGCTATTTCAGTGTGATATCCTACCTCGATTTTCAGGTGGGTTGTTATTCTAAAATTATCTATGCATATGTGTGATTTAATTGTGTGGAAAATTTGGTATGATCTATGTATGCATGTGAACATGTAGTCTATCGATGTGAGCTGTTACGACCGTCGGTACGGTTGTCCCCGTCGAGTTACGGTACGGTGCCCTTGTGTGGCAATCTCCTTAAAGTCCTGATATGGCCGTGCCCTTGTGAAGTACGTAAGCCCATATGGAAGGCCGTGTCCGTTGCAGTGGCACGTACTCCCGCCTTCGGGTAATGAATTCCCGTTCTGCGGCTAGTGATAGATGTGCACAGGAGTAAGGTTAAATGGTGTAATTTTGATTAGGAGATGAGACATGTTGTGATTATTGTTTATGTTCATGTTGCGACCATACCATTGTTATGTTATCCATATGCATAGTGTGAGTACGATATTTAACTGTACTCACTCCCACCTGCTCTTCACGGATGGAGGTTAAGCAGTTGGCGGGTGACGAGGCAAGACGAGTGGGTGGTCTTGCTTTTGTTTAAGACTGATACTTACTTCCGCATTTATGAACTTGTTATGGTTTATTTGATTATGTTTGAACTAGTGATTTTGGATAAGAGTTGGACGGATTTGAATACTTGGGTTTTAAGCTGTTATTTATTGTTATTTTGAATCTTGACAAATGTGTTGGTTCATTTTGATCTTCTTGTGTGTTGGATAAATTGCTCTTGGTAAATAAGTAGCGCCCTTTGAATTTTAAACTTAATCGAGATTTTAAAAAATATTAACTCTGATTTTCATTAAATAAATTTGATAAATCTTTTAAAATTAAGTGGGGCGTTACAGCCAAGTTCAGTCTCGTGCCCGGGTCACGTTGACAACTTGCCCACGATTCAATTTGAATCCGTGCGTCCGTATCAGACGGCCCGCCGCGGAATCGCATACAAATGGCTAACCAACATAAAAAACACTATCCTCAAAACTGATACCTCCAGAACACACGGTTCTACTCGATATCGTTGACAAAGCCTCATTCCTTGCCGACACGAGTAACAGCTCGTATACGGTTTAGGAAGTATCGACTAGACATTGAAAACAACTTCTATCGCAGAAACTGACTCACAAATAGGGATGCTCGACGATCCCATACAACGTTCTAAAAAGACATGGCCATCCCGAGGTTTAATGCACTGTCACCGAGAGATGTCATACACACTGGCGCTGCATAAGCGGGGCGCTGGGACATGTGCGTACATCTGTTCGGAGAACAGCTGCAAGTTCAAAGTTTCGGCCACACACTGGCTTGGGGAGCTTCTGCGTTCGGTGATGGTGGCTGCAGCTCTCGTGCGAGTCAACGATCGGCCCTGCAGTGCCTCGCGTCTCTCCGCACAGGCTAGCGTGCTCGACCACCACTTCGCGTGGCTACACCCAGTCAGTGTCGGCATTCGGTTCGAGATACAGAAAAGAATTACTCTAATCCAAGGCTCGCACTATCTGAGGTAATCCAAAAGGAAAAAAAAAAAAGTTTTCACAAAACCAAGAAACATCAGGGTTCAACAAGGACATTATCCCCCAGCATTTAGGTATTTACAAACTCGGATGGTTCAGGGCTTCCAAATCATCATCTCGAAAGAAAACGAATATCAGCATCCTCAGCTAGGAATCATCCCCAACACAGTGGTCATTGCCGAGCAATGAAAATGATCAGCTCGCATGGCCCTTCGGACTAACAGTGTCGGCCGTCACGATCACGCCTCGAACACATGTCATCAATGATAAAAACACGATAGACCGATCCGGGTATGAACGGAGTACCCAGATCGAATGGCATTACCACAAACAAAAGAACGATATAAGACAAGCGGAAAAACGAACGTATTCGTCTTAATCAAAATGCCAGGTTGCAAGCCTTGAAGTGGAAACTCCAAACGAATCCAAAATAAGAGTTTTCAAAGGATTGCAAAAATTCAAAGAAATACAAAGGATCACTCTCGAAACTCCAAAGGGAAAAAGAATGAGAGTTTTCAAAGAATTACGACGAACACAATTCAAAAATGATGACGACTCTGCACCTCACGATGTGCTTTCATCAGGCTCGACTACCCTCCTTGAAAGATTTTCCTATAACAAAACATCCTCAGAAAGGTGTCGAGGCTCCTCACGATCAGGTATGCGGCGATTCTCACGTACGCCACTTCGGTTCAAAGTTAGAATAGATCACGAAAGAAAAATTTATCACTGTCTATCTCGAAGCTAAGGTATTCTCACGTCGACCTTCGCATCGACTTAGCGACGTTACTGCACACGGTTGTTCGATATCAGATAAGAATCAATAGAAACTGAAATTTGATGCTCAACTCCATCCCAAAATTCTAAGCAAGGAAAAGAAAATCAAGCGAATTTGTCACGGAACGAAAATCAAATAGTAAGAATGGGTCACGAAATACGATTCAAACTTGACTACGAAGCGAAAGGTAGCAATCAAGGACAAAGGAATAGCACTCGGGTAGCAAGGCGTGAACGGTAGGTTAAAGGGTTGAAAACGGATCAAGCTCGCACATTAATATTTGCTGCAAATTTCAAGAAATCTGATTGTACGAAGTTCGTATCTTGAACGCATCCCCTGAAGGAATCTTGCGCCGTTTGAATCGTAAGAGACAAAACTACAATTCATATGAAGACATCGAGGTTCCCAGATTACCAGAAGCATGCCAAAAATAGCGAAAATAAAAGACTCCCACTGTTGCGATTTACACGAAAAACTGACTATGCAACGATCGAATTTATGGCGCAATTATCGATAAATAAAAGGAAATAACAAACACGCGATTCTTGTTCCTCATCAAAGGCAACAGGCTGATCTAAAATTTACAAGAAGACTTCAAAAAGAAACGACGAGGTTTCAGGGTTTAAAACAACCATGGAAACAGATCACCCACAAACCGAAAAATTTGGAAAACTGGACGCGCACTCGCAAAACTTTGGCCACATCATCCAACACGAAAATGATAATTGCTTGGTTCTTGTTCGAGATGAACATAAGAGATTGAACTCTAACACATCAAGAAGATTTCAAAGTCCATCGACCGAGTTCAAGGGGTCAAAACAGCGACTAAACAGCCATCAATGAAAGATTTTCAAAGAAAGAGGTTTTCCAAACCCAACTCTTAAAAAGTACGACAATCACGGGACGAAGGTTCGGGTGACAAGTCAAAGCTCGAATTTATTCGATAACAACTCAGCCATAAATAGCAAAAGAAGAGGGTATCAATAACTCAACAACAGAGTTCTAATACCCACGAAGAATTTCACAAGACAAATTAACGAGAAATACACGGATAATAACGAACAAATTATAACAAGGGAAAATCAGCCATTAACCCGATTCCCACGAATCTACACGCACAAGTGATCGGATCATCGACATGAAACCGACACTTAGACTCCACTCCCTGTTCCCATTGACCGGGTTCTACACACGCCTAATAGTTCTAGCCACAATAGCCACAGACTTCCGAATAATCCACACACCTGGGACTCCTTCGGTGGTCTGTTCCCTTGACTTAAGCCTTCTCTTTCGAGATGGATTACGAATGGTCCTCACTCGATGGCACTAAGCAGAAACTCATAACGAGAGCACTGCTATAGACCGAACTTAACTCGATAACACCAAACCAAAAACTCACAACAAAAATCTCTAAAATCGGCACTTAACTCTATACCACTAGAGTTCAAGTCCTATAAACGGAGGGTAAATTCCTAAGCCCCAATAAAAGAACAAACCATAATCACAATATCAACAATAATCAAAACAATAAAACTCATACCTTGAGCCGCGTGACGAAGCGAGTGGTCGGATGGTCATTAAACACTTAATCACATATGAACCAGTCTACAGAAAAGCAAGACTGGCTCTGATACCAAACTGTAACGCCCCCTTTTATTTTAAAGAATTTACCGAATTTATTTAATAAAAATCAGAGTTATTTTTTTTTTTTAAAATCCAAATTAAAACATTTATCGAGAAACAGACGCTACTTATTAACCATAACAAATAAACACACTCAATCAAACAATCCAATGAACCTACACATGCTCGAGCTAAGAAAATGACAATCTCATAAATCCTAAATTTCAAAATCATTCCCGAACGACTAGCATGTAATCCAGGTTCAAACGAAATTCAAACATAGTTCGAAGGCAAGTAAATAAATAAACCAAAGTTTTTGAAAGCAAATAAAATAAGTAACAAGTTCATGCGGAAGCATAAGATATCATCAAACATTGACCACCATCTCGCTCGTCCTACGCCACCGCCTCCAGCTTGTCTTAACCTAAAACAAAGGAAGAGAGAAAACAACAAGAAAATAGTGGGGGTGAGCAACCAACAAGCTCACCATTATCGCACGATTATTCTGAATAATACTTTTGCAAACACGTAATCGCAGTGGACAACATCAATATCGGTATGCATAGAATTCAACAGTCTAAACCCCCTACCCGGCCCTATCGCAAACCTCTTATGTACATACAACAAACCTTCCGACCAGACATCGGCAAGGCCGTAACTGGAAAATTTCCCCCACCCCGAACTACTCACGGATCATGGGAGTCCACCCCGAACTACTCACGGATCATGGATGTTTTTCAGGAGACAGTGGAGATGTTTTTCCCCCCCCGAAACTCACACGGATCAGGGCGTCTCCTCCCGGATACAACGGGCAGGTGACCTCTCACTGTTATGCATTCATCAAAGGCACTATCGTTCTGGACACTTAGACCAGAGTTCTTATGCATACAATAATTTTCAAAAGAAAACATTACACGAAATAATAAGTGCGATAAATATGGAATACATCATAAATGTACCCACCTGATTGCAGCTACAGTTCAGATCGCATATCTCGAGGCGAGGCAAGGTCAACACCTCTAGACACCTACATTATGTCAAGATCCTACAATTCAATATCTATCTTGACTTAAATCGGAAATCACAAGACAGACTTAGTCGAACTTGTTTCGACTAAGTAGTTCGTGAAGTCCTGTGGATGTTGGAACACTAAGACTCGGCACTAAACTCGACCAAAACACATAAGGGAGTTCACATAAATCCATCCAAGGATTGACCAAGTCAAACTCACATCAAAACGAAAAGCAAGTCGATTCCCAATTTTCATATAAAAATCATGTTTCGAAAATAGCAATCATTAATCGCATGAAAAATAGATGGTCAAGCTACTCTACGATTTAGGCTCTGAAAATTTACACAAAATTACATCCCCCAGAAACATGTAAAACCACAAATTTTCAGCTTCAAACTCGAAATACACTATTTTATAAAATTCGAACAAGATATCAACAAAAAGGGAACATCAATTCATACTTGAACTTAATGAACGAATCAGAACTTGTAAATTTAACATAACAACATACAGCATGCTAAAGTCCATGTGTAAAATTCTCAGCCCTGAATGTTGACGGCTACTATTTTTAAAAATTCATACGAGCATCAGCAGTTTATCGATTGTAAATTAAAATCAAATCGAAATGGACTCCAAAAATTCCCACCTTTTAAAAACATGATCCAACACATAAAATAAGTATCACAGTAAAATCTCATAATTTTTCACGAAATAACCAATTTATAAAAATTCAAACAACGCTCAGCAGATTCGATAAATAAATTATTAAACACATCAAATCAAGTCCAAAAACTCTAAAACTTTAACACAACATATAAAAGTCATAGAGGCATGACATATTCGAATTTTAGCTCATTTTATTCACAAATGAATTATTTATGTATTTAACACTATTCTGATCAGATTACATTATAATTATTGAAAATAGCTACAGGCTTCTAAGAATCCCGAAATTTCTACACAAGGTTAGTATTGGACAGAGAACATCACCCTAAACATTTCAAGTCATTACGAGCAGCGTGCTATTTTTAAAAATTCAAACACCAAAACAACAATTACCGAAATCGACATGTCGCACATAACACATAACAATTAATTTCTCGTCCGAGGCCTTCTCGTAAGGCCAAGGACTCGACTTTGTTCCAATATCCACTGATTTACACGATTTTCAAGGTCTCGTTCAATTTCTCATAATTGAAGGGATCCCAAACATATATACGTCACATAAATCACAATTAACATAATACCACATTTTCTCACATATTCTCTTATCGAACCTATCATCGCAATTATAATCACGTCTCGATTAATCAAATCGCAAATCAAGCATATACGTAAATAACATAGACGACTTAAATGAGACGGGATTTTGCCTATGTACCGTTCTCGGGAAAACTCGAAAAACGGAACAAAAAGACGAACGGGGATGACGGGACCGACGGATTCTCGCGTCTTGCGGAGAGGAGCAGCACTGACGAGTCTCATCGGGGACTTCCATGTCGCTGCTAGGGTTTGGCAAGGAGCAGCGAGCGAAGGGTCGAAGAGCTCCCGACAAGTGCTGTGATGAACCAGAATAGCCGACGACGGTCGTCGGGGACGGGACCCGCTGCTGCAATGGTCGCGCGGCTGTGGAGGTCCGCCGGAGTTGCAGGCTCGGAGAGGAGAGGTCGTCGGTTTCAGCGGCGGCGTCTCGCGAGTAGGGGCAGCGACGGCTGAGGAGTGGCTCGCTGCTGGGGGTCGTCCGAGTGGTCGAGGCGACTTACTGGTTCACAGCGATGGTTCATGGAGGAGCTGGGCTCGCCAGAGTTGAGCTCGGTTTCACGTGAGTCGCGGCTGAGAAGCTGGGCAGGTTCGCGGCGTGAGGAAAATCGCGTAAGAGGACTAAACAGACCACCCTGTGGGAGATCGCCGGGTTTGTTCGCGAGTGTATGAGGTCGCAGAGGAGCTGCTGGAGGTCACCGGAGAAGGGTCACCGGAGGAGGGCTCGCGGAGGAGCAGGGACTCATCAGAAGAGATCGCGACGAGGGCTTCTGTGCATCAAAAGCTTGCGGCCTACTCACGGAGGAAAAGTCTCGCCGGAGTTGTTGCGCGTGAGCAGAGGCAGCGATCGATTTGCTGGAAGGGAGAGAGAAAAAGGTGGTCGCGGCGATGAATTTTTGGCAAGAGAGGGAGAAGAGATCTGAGGGGCGATGAGAAGAAACGCCAAACGAGAGGGAAAAGGGTCGTGAGATTTCCCTAGTTCCTGTCGAGCTCGAGGAAGATGACGAGTGAAAAAAAATAAAAAGCTGCGCGTCTGGTTTATGGATTAAGAGAGGGGAAGAACTATAGATACGATATATTTATATACATATAACTACTAGATTGACTCTTATCCCACAAGATTAAACAAAACAAAAAAAATGCACACACACACGGATCAAAAGGGGAAAACCGGGTCTTTGGGCTGTTCGGCCGAAGTTTTGGAGCAGCTGGCCCGGTGTTGAACATTAATTTGGCTCACAGGCTAAATTTCAGTTCACGCGAATATTCTCGGGCCCAACTTCGATTCAAACGAACGATAAAATAAATCGAACAACAATTATATTTATCTATATATATATATTAATACATATTTTACACATTTATAAATAATAAAATAAATCATTTAGACATTTAGACAATTAGCATTTAATCACATTTAGGCAAATAATATTAAGACATTCAAAAATAATATAATATAAATATTATCACAGAAATAATAATCATCCCATAAATAATAATAATTATAACAATAAAAATTCTCAAATAATCCACAAATAAACGGGGCACTACAACTGCATGCTGGGGAACCAGACAGGTCCGCTCCCTTCGGTTGGGGTTGACGCCGGACAAACCGGAGAAGAGTCAGGGGCCGACCTGGACCTGGACAGGGGGAGAAGGGCCGGCAAAGACCCGATCACCGAAGAGGACGAGCTCGACCCCCGGGCCCAAATCGAAGAGAAACGGGGGACGAAGAGGGCCGAGCCTATGAACGAAGTTGAAATCATCTTCGTTGACGAGGAGACTTGTCAGAAGCAACTCCGGATCGGGAGCAGGTTACCGGGGCGCTCAAAGCCGAGCTGACCCAATTCCTCCGAGAAAGCACAGACGTCTTTGCATGGACCCATGAAGACATGGTCGGCATCGACCCACAGGTCGCCTGCCACCGGCTGCAGGTCGACCCCACGGTCAAGCCGGTCGTGCAAAAACAGAGGAAGCTCGGTCCGGACCGGCAACAAGCCTTGGAAGGAGAAGTGATCAAGCTCAAGGATAACGAGTACATCCGCGAGGTCAGGTATCCGACCTAGGTAGCCAACCAGGTACTTGTGAAGAAGAGCAGCGGAGCATGGCGCCTGTGCATCGACTTCTCTGACCTGAACAAGGCATGCCCCAAAGACAGCTATCCCCTGCCCCATATCGACTACATGGTCGATGCTACCTCGGGGCACGAGTTGATGAGCTTCATGGACGCATATTCCAGCTACAATCAAATTCCCATGCATCCAGACGATGAGGAACACACCGCCTTCACTCGGCACGTGGCCTCTACTGCTACACCATGATGCCATTTGGACTAAAGAACGCCGGGGCCACCTACCAGTGTCTAGTTAACAAAATGTTTGCTAGTTTGATAGGTGTAAGCATGGAAGTGTATGTAGACGATATGCTAGTTAAGTCCGTGTACGTGTCCGACCATGTAAACGATCTTAATAAAATGTTTTCTATTTTGCGTGACTATTCGATGAAGTTAAACCCGAAAAAATGTACTTTTGGCGTCGGTTCGGGAAAATTCTTGGGATACATAGTCAGCCAGCGCGGCATCGACGCAAACCCCGAGAAGATCAAGGCGGTGCAAGACCTTTGACCGCCGACATCAATCAAAGTAGTTCAGAGTCTGACTGGAAAACTTGCGGCCCTGAGCAAGTTCATCTCGAAGTCCACCGACCGCTGCAAGCCTTTCTTCGACGCCATCAAGAAAAATCACAAGTTCGAGTGGACGCCGGACTGCCAGAGGGCGTTGGAGGCGATCAAAGAAACCCTCAGCCAGGCTCCGACAATGCAGAAACCCTGCCCAGGAGAGACTCTTTATCTGTACCTAGGAATTTCAGGAGCGGCTGTAAGTGCCGCCCTGATCCGGGAAGAAGACTCGAGCCAATTCCCAATCTATTATGTGACCAAGGCCCTCCATGATGCCGAGCTGAGGTACCCGCCCATGGAGAAGCTGGCCTTTGCCCTGGTGACTGCAGCCCGGAAGTTGAGACCATACTTCCTGGAATACTCGGTCACTGTTTTCACGGCCTACCCACTCAGACAGATTCTACACCGACCTGACACTTCAGGTCGGCTTGTGAAATGGGCGGTGGAGTTAGGGCAATATGACATCCACTACCGACCCCGAACAGCAATGAAGGGGCAGGTACTATCGGACTTTATAGCCGAATTCGCGCCGGGAATTGAAGAGGCGAATGGCGAGGAGCCTTGGGTGATGTACGTCGACGGGTCCTCCACTGCCGGACGAGCAGGCGGAGGAGTCGTCCTCGTGGATCCCCAAAAGAAACTCTTTTGCCATTCAATCCAGTACCTCTTTTCGGCGACCAATAACGAGGCCGAGTACGAGTCATTGCTATCCGGGCTCGTCCTGGCTGAAGCCATGAACCTAACCGACCTCATCATATACTCCGACTCAATGCTGATGGTCAAACAAATCTCCGGGGAGTTCGAGGTCAAAGAACCAAGGGTGGTCCCGTATTTGGGAATGGTGAAGAAGAAATTAGCCAAGCTCCGGACAAGGATAGAACACATTTCCCGGACAGAGAACGTGCAGGCCGACGCTTTAGCCCGCCTCGCCTCAAGTGCCGGCGTGGAAAGCGTCGAATATGTCCAAGTCGGTCGCAAAGAACAACCCTCGGTGCTCGACGCTTCTGTCCTGAGTGCCGGCCAGGCCTCAGAAGACGAGGAACCGAGCTGGATGGTCTCGATCCGGTCGTATCTCGAGACTGGTGCGCTGCCGTCTGACCCAAAAGAGGCCAGACAGCTCCGTACCCAGGCAACTCGATTTACGATCGTGGCCGGTGAACTGTTCAAGAGGGGATACTCGGCACCTTTGCTCAAATGCATAGACGAGAAAGGCGCCGAGTACATTCTCAAAGAGGTCCACGAAGGCGTATGCAGAAACCACTCTGGCGGCTACGCCCTCGCCCACAAAGTCCTCAGGCAAGGATACTACTGGCCTAGCCTGAAAAAAGACGCCCTGGACATGGCCCGAAGATGCGCAAAATGCCAGACATTCGCGCCGAACATCATCCAACCTTCACAGCCCCTGAAGTCGATATTCAGCCTATGGCCGTTCGCCAAGTGGGGTATCGACCTGATCGGCCCCCTACCTGCCGAAAAGGGCGGAGTGAAGTACGCGGTCGTCGCCGTGGACTACTTCACGAAATGGGCAGAAGTCGAGCCACCCGCTACCATCACAGAACAGAAAATGATCTATTTCCTATGGAAGTCCATCATATGTCATTTTGGGGTGCCAAATTCAATAATCACCGACAACGGAAAACAGTTCAAAGGGAAGAAATTGGAAACGTTTTGCGAACAACACGACATCAAACACTTCTTCTCGACGCCCTACCATCCCCAATCCAACGGCCAAGTGGAAGCGGTAAATAAAATTATCAAACAAGGGCTCAAGGTCCGGCTCGAGGCCGCAAAAGGGGCATGGCAAGAGGAGCTCCCCAACGTACTCTGGTCGTACCGCACTACAGCCAGATCATCCACCGGAGAAACACCGTTCTCCCTGGCGTACGGGACCGAGGCGATGATCCTTGTCGAGCTCGACGCCCCAACATTTCGAGTAACCAGCTTTGTAGAGAAATCCAACTCCGAGTCGCTGAGAGCGAACCTCGACCTGATAGATGAGCACCGGTCACAAGTCGAGCTCAGAAATGCAGCATATAAAAGGCGAAGTGAGAGGTACATCAATTCCCAAGTTAAGACGCGCTCCTATCAAGTCGGCGACTTGGTGTTAAAACGGGTAACGGGGACCCGACCCCGGACCACTCAAGCCGAAGTGGGAAGGGCCCTACAAAATCAGCAAGGTCCTTCCACACGGGGCCTACCGTCTCGAACACCTGGNACCCATGGAATTCAACATTTTTGAAAAAGTTCTACAAGTAGGTTTAGGATGGTCTTTTGTAATGATGTTTCATAAAAGTGTGTAGTTTTTGCTTGTTTGCGTATATTGTAAAAGCATGTAGTCTATACTTGTTTGCACATATTTTTTAGTAAGTATAGATCGAGTCGAAGCGGCGTAATTAACGTAAGGAACAAAGTGTTGGCTAGGATCAGTACGATGACCTAGTCGGCACTAGCTGGGCTCAACTAGGAAACCCAGTCAGGCCAATAATACCACCGAGTCTGAACACGAGACCGTTCTGGTAAGCTGCCACATAATTATGTGCAGGTCGGGTTAGTACGATGACCAGGCCGGCACGAGCCGGGCTCAGCAAAGTAGCCCGGTAAGGCCACAGTCGCCAATGTAAGGAATGAACGACGTGCTCAAACGCGAAGCTCGACATGGCCAAACCATCGCCCGATCCAACGGATGGATCGGACAGGTAGTGCGCCATGTAAATAAAAAGTGCCGAGTCCAATCTCGAGGCTCGGCCGTGTAAATAAAAAAGTGCCGAGCCCAACCTCGAGACTCGGCCGAGTAAACAAAAGTGCCGAACCCAATCTCGAGTTTCGGCCATGCAAATAAAAAAGTGCCTAGCCCAACCACGGGGCCCGGCCGCCTGAACAATAAGCACCCTACCCGGCACGCAAGCCACACTTCATTCAAACAATAAGCGCCCGAACGCAAAAAGCATAAAAACACCATTCATTCAAACAAAAGGAATCAAAAATATGAAGGCTCCATTCATTTATACTAAAATAACATCCATTCAAAACACGCAAATTAAAAGTATTCGCAGAACAAGTTTTCAAAAGACCACAGGCAGTAGCAAAAGATGGCTCGCAGGCCATAAAAACAAAAGTTAGTTGCCAGGAGAAGGGCTGGGAGCGTTGCCGGCCTTGTCGGCATCATGGGCCCCCTCGTCTTGGCCGGTCCCACCCTGGGCATCCTCGGCATCGCCGGACGGACCAGCCTCGTGATCGTGCATCCCCCGCAGTATTTGGGAGGGGTCGTCCACGTCGGAGAAGTCCCTCATCGGCAACAGGAACGAAGTGTAGCCGGGCAATAACTCACCCGGCGCCAGGCGCATCTCGTCGGGAGGCGTGGCCCCGAAGTTCTCGAAACCGACGATCACGTCGTCCTCCCACCCCTTCTGGCGACGCACCAGGGCACCTCCTCCTCGTCCACCTCACATACCAGCCCCACGAACTCGCATCTAGCCCATGCTTAAAGATTTTCGCTCGCATAATCTCGCGAAAATCCTCCAAGGTGAGCAGACCGGAGTCGAGCCGTTGAAAGAGCCAGAAGAGGTTGTAGCCGACCCCGGAGTCCATGTCGGCCATTATGTCTTTGCTGAACAATTCTTGGATCTTCGGGTACGTCGGCAGGCGGAGTGGGATGCGGGTCCGGCCGTCCTCCGAAACCTCCACGGCGGAGTGCGCTTCAAGCTCGGCAGTATGCACCTCGAGCTGCTTCTGGAGGCGGACGACGTGGGCCTGGAGCTTATCGAGCTCGGCCACATGCCGCTCCACCTCCTCGCTCATTACCTTGGCGTGCCGTTCTCCCAGCTCGAACTCCCTGGCAGCCCACGCCGCCTTCTCCTTCCTTAGCTCCTCGGCCATCCTGGCCGCCGACCGGGAAGCCTCCAACTCCCTCTCCCTGGCCTTCATCGCCTCGACCTCTGCCAACGAGGCGGTTCTCCAGCTCCGAGGTCCGCTTCGCCTTGGTATTCAGAGAGGCGATCTTTCCACGGCAGAGCTCGTGGTCGGCCTCCAGCTTCCGGTGGTCGGCCAGGGTCTTTTGTGACCGGTCGGCAGCATGAACGAGCGCGACCAAAGCCCGAGAAATGGTCCCCGCCGCATGCTGGATGAGCGAGGGAGTGGAGAGCTGAGAAACGCCAGCCTGGGCGGTCGGCATCCAGGCAACGAGAGGGAGGCGGGCTGCCCGCACCACCTCCTCGGGCACCCCGAACTCGTTCAAGACGGAGACCCCGTCAGCAGCCCGGAGGTCAAGGAACCAGTCGTCTGGAAAGCCAGGGAGGGCCTTAGCCACACGAGCCCTCCGCTCGGCGTCAATGGGGACGAAGGAGTTTGCCTTATCCCGGTGGATGTGGGTTGTCTTCTCTTTGGCAGGGCCCGAACTCTCTGCCTCGGCGCCCTTCCTCTTCTTGGTAGCAGCCTGGTCCTTGGTGCCGCCGCCGGGTACCTTGTCGTCGACAGAGCCCGACACCTCTCTAGCCCGCCGCCTAGTCAAACGCGGCTCCGCTGTGGGCGCACGCGGGCCTTAGTGAACGGCAGGGTCACCTTCGGGTGCTGCCGAAATGGTCACGTCGGCAGCTATAGGGGCCGGCTCCTTGTTGAGCGCCGCCCTTTTCTTCGCCAAATTCAGTCTCCCGGACATCGCGGCTTTTGTTCTGGTTTTCAGCGGGTTTGGGTGTTTGCAACGATGCTTGTTCGCGGCCTTTGCCGACTGGAACCCCTTAAGCCTGAGAAGGGGATAGTAGACTGCAAGAGAGCAACCATTAGTGACGATCTCCGGACTCAGATCGAAGGATTTGTCGATGACAATAATATATATACCTGGCTTGAAGGATCTGTCGATGATCTTCGGACTCAGATTGTAGTTGAGGAGAGTCTCTTCCTTAGTGAGAGCCGAGTAGTGACGTTCTTCCATGTTCTGCCCCAACAAAGTATTAAGTCGGGTGGCCAAGCGAGGGCTGAGTGCCGAACTGGGGGTACAGACTGAAAACGCAAATTACGACCTGTTTGCACAAAAGAAGAGAAAATCAGTTGGTAATGGACAAAAATGGTGAGAAACTTATGAGCATGGGAAA
This sequence comes from Striga asiatica, assembly GCA_008636005.1. NCBI lineage: Eukaryota > Viridiplantae > Streptophyta > Magnoliopsida > Lamiales > Orobanchaceae > Striga > Striga asiatica. The sequence goes on from BKCP01005061.1 coordinate 678,819, forward strand.
TAAAATGAGTAGGCAGGTGCCGAGTAGCATCCGGGGTCATCCACTTGCCGCCGACCCAAAATCACTTCGGCATGTAACCGTGTAGGGTCTCGGGCAGTTTAGCCACCAACGTTTTGTCGATACTGGGGAGTACCGAGCTGTAATAATTGTTGGTATCGCCCGAACGCTTGAAGGCAAACAGGGCCTTCACCTCGTCGCCGGTAGGGTCGGCCTAGCCCTCGCGGCGGTACATGACGATCAAGCTCACGAGACGGGCGAATACCGTCGGCACGTATTGGCTGATGCCGACCTTGAGTTCGCTCAGAATGTCGTTGAGCTCGCCGGGCAGGGGAAACCAAAGACCTAAATGAATACTATGCCGATACACCCCTATGCAGCCCGGCGGCGGGCAGTGGATCCGCTCCCAGGGGTAAGGCGCAAATATTCGGACCCCGAGGCCGAAGTTGTACTTCCCCCTTAGCTGGGCCAGGTCGGCATCGTCCAAGACTGACGCCGTGTTCCAGGCCGCCGCTTGGCTCGGTGTCGCCCAAACTCGCTCGAGTCGACGCCAGAACCCGGGAGGAGAAGCCGTCGCAGCTTCGAGGGCGGCATCGGTAGCCGCGTCTCCTAATCCCATGGGGACGCGTTCTCGACCTTCGATGTTGGCGCGGAGGGTCTCGTCCACCAGATCTTGGTCAACATCGGAGTTAGAATCCAGAAAACCAAGATCGATGGAGTCATCGTCGGCCGCGGTCGATTGGTTTGGATCGGCACCGACACCCTTACGCAGTGGCAACGAGGGGCCTTGGGAGCCGATGTCTCCACCGTCGGAGGCAGTCTCGACCGCCAAAAAATCCGGTCGGACTACGGAAAGGGGAACGGCGGTGAGGATGATATCCGCCGACGCGGAGGGGGAGCGAACGGACGGCTTGAAGTCGACATCGACTGCATCGCGAAAGGGGCCGCCGCCTTCGCCGGTGGAACCGCCGTTGCCCGCGGATTTCGTAGGAGAAGACATCACGATAAAAGACAAGGAAAGTGAAAAGAAGCTAAACGGAGATTACCAGTCGGTAGTCGGATTGTTCTAGTAACGTGCTCGAAGACTTCTCGGGATTTGGAACGCTCGAATGCTCTAAATTGCGAAAGTAAGAAAAGTTGCGAAAATTCTCGAGAAGGGATATATATAAGGTCGCACGACCAATCAGAGGGAGACACGTGTGTAGACTTTTGAAATTCGAAATTCAAAATAAAGGGAACGAAGCGTCTGGAGGAAGCCAACCATCACATCTTTTCAAAAGGCTTGGCCAGGGGGCCTGTATGTTGATATCCGGATCGGGCTCCCATAAAGGTAACGAACTGAGAGACCGGGAATCGAGCGGTGATCGACCAGACTGATGGCGCCGGTCACCAAATTTGTTCATAGGTTCTGGGCTTAGTGCCATGTCAAAGTCAACGGGAGCGGCGGTTAGAGTCGGTCCCGAGGGCGACGGTTAGAGTCGGTCCCGAGGTCGGCACCTCAACTCCCCTCTTGCGAGGTCGGTCCGGCCTAGTGCCGAGTGGAGAATGGACCACGGAGGTCGGAGGACGAGCTGAGTATGAGTCGAAGTCAACAGTTTTACGGACAACGCCATATCCCGTGGCCGGCACTTCAGCACTCCCGTTATGGTGCCGACCAGTCCCGATATGGGGTCTGAAAAACTGGAGGACGGGCAGAGACTGTTATAGTCCGGCTCGGGATCCTACCAGATTGGCCCTCGTAGGGGTTAAGGACCCAAGAAACAATTAAATAAGGTCACTTGTCGACGAATGATTACCGATGGGACGCCCCAGACTAGCCTGCAGGTCTAGGACGTCTAGCCCGGCCGAGGAGCATGTCTGCATTAAATGCAGTCCATACCAACATTAAATGCGTTGCAGGTAATGATTGGAAGATACCTAAATCACTCCTCATCAATCAGGGAAATGCCGGCCTGTCTTGTCAAGCTATTGTACGACAAGACTGGTAAACAGTATCACATTTAAGAACCCTATAAATAGGAGTCCTGAGCATTTATTTCTGGGTTGTTGAATTCCCAACTTTCAGACTCTCTCTCTACTTTCTCTTTCTAGACTCGTATAAAAACTTTGTAAGAATTTGTAAGGATATTGCAAGTGTCGACCTCGTACGAGAGGTTGACCTCGCGATCGATTAATAAAATCATAACTAAATCGTATTTCTTTGTTTTTTCCTTGTTACCTTTTCATTATTTATCTTTTTAACCGTTCACCGGAAACGCCCGTCAATAATATGTTTGGCATATGTGTGGTATATGTTTGGTATATGTGTAGTATATCTTTTGTAATACATTTTTATCCTTCGTATATGTTCTATAGGTGCGTAGTATATCCAATGTTCAGTTTACTTTTCACAATTATATAGGCGGTATATCCAATGTTCAGGTTGCTTTTACAAAAATGAAATAACTACAAGAAAAAATAACAAGTAATAATAGTAAGCAACTATCAACTTAAAAACCGTTCATACTGTACATGGCAGTGCTAAGGATTTCATTGTATCGGATTACGACAAGTTTTCACATTGTGCCTTTTCTCATGACATTTCCCCTTTCTCATGGGCGGTATATTCAATGTTCAGGTTGCTTTTACAAATATGAAATAACTACAAGAAAAAATAACAAGTAATAATAGTAAGCAACAATCAACTTAAAAACCGTTCATACTGTACATGGCAGTGCTAAGGATTTCATCGTATTGGATTACGATAAGTTTTCACATTGTGCCCTTTCTCATGACATTTGTTGCATCTATTTTTTGATCTATGTTCCCATCCCGACTTGAATCGTTGTTTGCGTGGTCTGCCTGGCCTCACTCTTCCATCTGGTGGATTTACCAATCTTGGGATAGACGTTGCTTCAAATTTGAAGGCTTGATTACCTTCTATTGGTATTACAGCATCTTCATAAGTTGCCAACATAGAAGAGGTTAAGTAGTACTCAGAACAGAATGGGACCGGATCCAGGTAAAGTGACTTAATCACACGTATAGCGTGCGGGCACGGCAGCTCATCAACTTGAAAGTGGTGGAATGTGCAAGTCTTGGATTCAATGTCTACTATAAATGCCTTACCATCAGACATCACTTTATACACTTTGTCACTGGCTTTCTGTACCTGTTACACATATTAGTATATAAATAGTATATTTTCGGTATATAACATGAATAATATACAATAACACAAAAAAAAAAAAGAAACAAAAGATCCCACAAACAATACAGGTGTAATATTTGTATATGTGTTGCATAATATTATACTTATAGTATATAATCAGTCATACTAGGTGGAGGACACCATGTGTATCTACTGTACATATTAGTATATGTATAATATATAATCGGTATACTTGTCAGTATATGTATAGTATATACCCGGTTATAATTCATCAAAAAAAAAAAAGAAATATAAATAACAACACTCAGTAAATATCTTGCTGCAACTTGGTAATTCGTTTCCAACCACCTATGTGGCTTCTTTGCAAGAGGAGTAAAAGTGGCCTTCGCTTCATCTCTGTTTGCCACATTCCACCTCTGTTGCATATCTCTAAGCGCCTCTAGTAGTGGTGTTATCGGTAGATCACTGACGGATCGTATGGCAGCATTTATTGACTCAGCAGAGTTAGATGTCATGGTAAAATATCTATTATTGGGACAGTGAACCCTTGCCCATTTGTGAAATCCAATTTCTTCTAGATATGGTACCACATTTTGATTCAGCTTATTTATCTATGATATCTGCTTATCGAACTCCTCTACAGTATAGGCCCTTGCTGCTGCATAATACTCCTCCTTACTGCTTGTGCTTCTGTCTTATAACACATCTTCAATTTGTTTAAGATGTGATAGGTGCACAGACAATGCGCCGCATTAGGGAATAAATATGACAAATCAGATATATGCAAAGCAACTAAAAAATCCTTTTCGGATTACAAATATACAAAGAGAAATTATATTACATAGAAAAAAAAAATAAATGTTACTGGACATATACTACTAGCTGGATAAGATATTATATTTCATAAAAAAAAATATATCACTGGAGAAGATATTATATGTCATAGAAAACAATACCCGACTGTTACTAAAAATATACTAATTGTTGGGGAAGATATTATTTTTCTGTGGAAAAAAAAAAATTGGAAAAGATATACTCAACTGTTACTAAAAATATACTACCCAATTGTTATTATATGTCATAGAAAACAATATCCAACTGTTACTAAAAATATACTACTTGTTGGGGAAAATATAATATTTCATAGGAAAAAAAAAGGCTGGAGAAGATATACTACTACCTTTTCTACTTCGTGCCTTATGCTTTCGTGACCATCTGAAACAATGCAAATATCCTCCCTATCACCAACTACTTCTTGCAATTTTGTGAAAAACTAGACGTAGGAGTTTGTTATTTTCGGAGTCAACAACGCTAAATGCAAGCGGTAATATATGAGAATTTGCACCTTGACAAGAGGCTGTCAATAAAATTCCTCCATACACCGACGACAAAAATGTCCCATCGACAATAACAATTGGCCGACAATGTACCCATCCTTTAACAGATGCACCGAATGCCATCAAAACGTACATGAAATTCTTATCCCATGTGGTGCGCATCATCACAATGCTACCCGGGTTTGATGCACGTACCTTACTAAGATATTGATGAGAATAATTGTATGACTCATCAACCATGCCACGAACTTCATCAACAGCTTTGTGATATGTCATGTATATCCCAAACCGATTTTGCATGTCGTCAATAATATCACCCGAATTATATGCAGTTTTATTGTTAGTGAATTTTGTCTTGATGAAACTACTAACATGGGTTGATGTCACCTGTCTCTGATTACGAGTACGGACATCCAAAGCACATATATGTTCAGTCCCCACGTCTCTTATCTTAAAAGTGTTTGACCGATCCATACATGAAGCTCTCACAATCCATGTACAATCGCTCTAGACACACCTGACATAATATTAAAAGTGTTAGATATAATAGAATCTAAGTTAGATATCACAGATTATAACTTAGATATACCAGAATACTAATCGCTCGAGACACACCTGACATAATATTGTTTGGAGCATGACTTGTCAACCTTGAAATGATACTGATGCTTTATAGCATGCATGGTCAGCATCGTCTGCAACGTTTCCTCATCCTTTAGTAAAATACCTATTTGTTCCATTTTTGATGTTATTTTTGTTGGTATTTTGTTGGTGTTTTCGCCCCGTTTTAGGTCGTTTCTTAGGATTTTCCGGTCCCTTTAGTCGTTTCTTGTATTTCCATTGTTATTTTGGTGTGTTTGTTATTTTTGTTATTTTTTCTTCCTATTTTTTTTGTTTTTCGTATTTTTCCGGTTGTGGTGGTTAAAGGCTTTTGACGATTCCGTTTCGGTTCCGAGGAGTTCTATGCCGTTTCGTGCGACCAAACGCTCGGGAGTCGAGTTTCAGCTCGTGCAGAACCCGAGAAGTGCCAGTCGAGACCAAGCGCGAGAAAAAGGAAATTTTTTGTTGTTTCCCAAACCCTAGCACAGCTAGGGTCCCTTGTCCAGCGCCGCTAAGAGGGCTAGCGGACTTTTGAAGCTCGGGCCATTTACACCCTAGCGCCGCTAGCACCCCCCTAGCGGCGCTAGATCCTGTTTTTCAGAAGTGGGATTTTCTCGATTTTGCCGAATGCTGGGGAGAAGTGCTCGTGAGTGGAGCATGTTTGGCCAACCATCTACCTTGTAAACTGAGTTTTTCACCCCCTAGAAGAGATTCTTGACCATTCTCTACCATACTACTTCACTTCTTCTTCCATTTTTTTTCTCTTTAGTCTTCTCTTGGTTGTTCTTTGGTTTTTCATGTTTGAACAAGAAACACTTGGAGACTTTTGGCATTTGCAGTTGGTTTGTACTTGCTTTTGACATTGGATTGCACATTAATAGTAAGTTCTTTTCCTTTTCATTGTGTTTGTAATGAAAATGATGGCTTTAATTAATATGAATGCTTGTGTTGAGATGACAATGCGTGGCTAATCCATTTGCTAGGGGCTAGGGGATAATCGTCCGGTTCATTCTCATTTATATGCATGTTGATAGCTCAATCTTTATGAGTTTGATTAATTCTAGGGGTAGATGTTTGATCACCATTTTAACCGAGTTAATCGATTTTATAACCGAGAGGGGAGAAATCGGTGGAACTTGACTCATTAAGAGTAGGCATGTTCGGAGAATTAGTGTCCATATGTTGATTGTTTCGTTGATTCGCTCGTTTATGTTTATTCGCATGTTATGAAGAGTTATTGAGTTTAAACCGCTAAACGAGTTAATTAGTCGAGCCTTTTAACCGAGTTGTTGATTGCCGTTAAATGCGTGTAGAACCGGAAGCGATTATCCCCGACACCCTAGCCCGTTTGTATATTCTTGTATTGCATTTGCAAGTTGCGATATTTAAATAGCTTTATTTTACGAGTCATTAGTTGATAATCAAAACCCGACAAATCGAATTAGAATGTTTAGAACTATTTTCTCTTTCGTGATTGAATAAACGTACAATTTAATCCAGCTAACCTTCCTTGAGAACACGACCCGGTGTTCGAATCTTTCGATTCTACTCCGGTAAAATATATCTACAACAAAATGGCGCCATTGCCGGGGAAGGTTTAGGAATTATTTCGTGCCTCTATTCATTTTATTTTCGTGTTTCTCTTATTCTTGTGATTTGTTGTTTCCGTGTTTCTCTTGTTTTCTTATTTTTGTTTTTCCTAATTGTTAGTTAGTATTTTGGGGTGTTTGCCATTTATTCTCCTTCGTCATCAGGTGCTCGTAACGAGTTGTTGTTTTTTTTTATGCGTACTAGGAGTGGTCGTATACTCATTCCAAACGACGAATCCATTCATAGGGAGTTACGAGACTTGTTAGCCAACCTTGCTCCGAAATCATCAAACTCCGACGATCAAAGCGATATGGCACGAAACGACGAGGAGGAAGTGAATAATCCCCCTCGGTCTCTTCTTCGGGATTTGGCTCAAACGGTTATTTGATCGGTGACTTCTTGTATTCGGTTGGGGCCGGCGGCTCAGAACTACGAGCTCAAGACGATACATTACAACCAACTCCCATCCTTTCACGGCCTCCCCAACGAAGATCCGCTCCACTTTATTCACGAATTCTCAATGAGGACCAACTGAAAATGAGGTGCTTTCCTGAGACACTCAAAGACCGGGCTAAGGCTTAGTTTATGACACTTGGTCCCGATTCTCTCACTACTTGGGAGCAAGTGTATTCGAAGTTCATTGGAAGGTACTATTCCCATCAAAAGACTCAAGAGCTCTGATCACAGATGTCTCCTTCGCCCAACATCCGAATGAACCACTTCATGAGGCGTGAGAACGCTTTAAAGATCTCCAGAGATAATGCCCACACCACAACTTTCCACTCGCTCTATTGATGAACAGCTTCTACGACTCCCTCCACCAAAACCTACAGTACATGGTGGACAATACGGTCGGTGGAGACATCAGGGCAAAGACGGCCGAAGAGATTATGGAAATTTTTTAGACGATGAGTTCTAACTCGTCTCAAAAGAGCAGCCGAGAGATTTAGTGTTATATACTGAAAGCTTGGCTTTGCATGTTATTACACATTTACCCTTTATGAATGAGAATCATGTTAGATTAAACAAGTTCTACGTTCTGTTGTTCTGCACTTAGATGGAGTGGGTCGTCATCGGGCGAACCGAAGATCACTCTATCAGTTACTTGCGAATAAGAATAGTTGTTCACAACCTAGATGGACATGAACACTCCATCCGAACGGTTGCAGTGTCAACTGTACAGTTTTCTTGACTGATTAGTTGCACTAGTACATTTATATATTGAACAGGATCCCAGAGAGGAGAAGTTCATTTTATGCTGATCGTCGTAAATGAACTAGGCCTCGGTTAATTATTGCGTTCTCTTAACCCGTAAGATATTAAAGAGGTAGATATATATAATATATATTACTTTGATTCACATGGGTGAGGTTCAGTTTGCTGGATTAATATTCCTACTGTTTTGGGTAATATTATTATATATAGGATGTGCTGTTAGGATATTTACGGTCACCATGTGCGTTAGTTTGATGATGTCCCCGGAGTGAGTTCATGAAGGATTGTTATGCTAAACCCTGCAGGTGGATTAAGTTCCAGCATAATAAGAATGTGATGAACGAGAGCTAGCTTCGGTGAAATAATAATAAATTAATTAATTCTTGATTGTCAGTAATCGAATTAATTAATGGACATTATATCTTAAACGTGGGGAGGTAAATCGAGTAATTATTATTGGAGTCTCAAATGTAATTTGGGCTAGGAAGAGGGAGTGCAATAATATAATGTTGGTGGCCCATTAATATTATTTAATTAATTAGAGGAGTGGGCTTGGCCCACAGTTAGTCTAATTAATTAAGGAGTCTTTTTCCTAATCTCCTTAGGGTCCCTACTGTAGCTCTATATATACATCATTAAGCTCATGAGAAGAGAACAGAAGTCTCATTCACTGAGATACACGCCTCACATGCCTCTCTCTCTCTCTAGATCTCATTCGAGCTTTATCTTCTTCTTGTTGCTCCACTGGTACAAGTTGAAGAAGGGTGTATTGAGTAATACAGTAGAAGATCTGTAGGTAAACCGAGACAAACTATATTTTGACCTACAGAACTAACCAGAAGTCCGATTGAGACGTACAGTATACCCAGACGACCGTCTCGACGAGAGATTTCCATCACCGCCGATGTCGCCGGATTCCGAACCCGCACGCGTCCTCACGCGCCGCCGGAATGTGCCTGGCAGCAATTTTCGTTTTGATCTGTTTGCATCCGTTTGATCCGGTTTTGATCTGATCTTGTTCGCGCAACCCAAGACGTGATTTGCGGTCAACCGTTCGTGGTCAACCAGATCTACATAAATTTTAAGCCGTAAGTTCTCTACGTCAAACGTTTAAATCCGCTGCGCATAAGTTTACGTTTGCTATTGAATTCGTGATTTGTACATAACGAGATCCTCACAGATCCCAACAAGTGGTATCAGAGCACTTGGTTAATTTGTTTTGTACAAAGTTCGAATTTTTATGGCTTTATTTGACAAGATGTGTTCAAACGCAGCCATATTATATTTGCATAACTCGGTTTTGCAGGAAAATAGTTAATCCACTATTATGGCCGATATGTGTTTGATGAATGTTGTTGAATGTGATGTATGGTTTTAAATTTATTTTTAAAGCCTCGGGAATGTCGAGGAATTTATGGATGAATGTTTGTAATAATTATTCGCCGGGGTTGACCGGATAAATTTAATTATTTGTTTAGAAAACATGTACATCCATTCGTTGGATCTAGGATCGAATTATGTAATTTTGTAAATTATATTTTTCGTGTTGTGATCGTGTGTTGATAACCGGGAGATCACAAGAGATCAACGAGCCTCGAATGAAAGAAAAAAAAAACGGTGGCTTTTTCCGGCGAACTGGCAGGCGGCGACCGGTGGGGCGGACTGGTGGCGGCAGCTGGTGGTTCGTTTTTGCCTTGATGATCAAGCAGTACAAGATCAACCAGGATTCTACTGCTTAAATGAGTTTCAGTTGAACAGGGAAAGAACTGTCACAGTTTCCTTGTTTAATAAGACTCAATATTTAATGGCCATAATAGTGGATTTATTTATTTATTTAATTAAATTTATTATGCCATTAAATTATTATTTATGCATGTTAATTAATTATGTTCTTGCATGGGATTAATTTAGTACTGCTAGATTAATTATGCATGTTAATTAATTATGTAATGCATAGAATTAATTTGGAATTGTGTCAATAAATTATGCATGTAATTAATTATTGCACTGGCATGGATTAATTTAGAATTGCATAAATTATTGAACATGTTAATGAATTATTGCATTGACATTGATTAATTTAGAATTGCATGAATTAATATGCATGTTACTTAATTATTGCAATAACATAGATTAATTTAGAATTGTATGAATAGTTCAAAATCCTCATAAAAATTATACTAAGTTTGAGAAGGGATTCTAAATTAAAGTTAATTGTAAAATTCCTAAGGCCTCCATTTCTAATTTATCGGTAAATCAATTAAGCTGTGGTAATGGGCTCCCCCTCGGGTGACATTGCTAAAATTTAATTGTAGGAAATTACCAGGACAAATTTCTAATATTAGACGGTTAGAGGAAATCTTAAGAGAGCGTACGGGCTTCCCCTCGGATGACGTATAATCAAATTTGACGACCTTAGGACCGAGAAATGGGATGCACTTAGAATGCGATTAAATTTATTAACCCCCCTCTTGTCCCTGAATTCTATTGCATGGCCAAATGGAGACCGACTATTAATTTCGTTCGTCGTGAATTTGGTTTTGACTTATGGAAATTAATGGCCTTAGAAAAGCCCTTCTCTTATAAAATGCGAGTTTTTAGGGCGACCCTCGTAGCATGCATTCTCACAAGGTGTAATAGATGTCGGTGGATTTAAGTTAATGTTGTTTTGAGGATATCAATATTCACAGTTAAATTCAAAAGTGTTTAATCTGTAAAATTTATTTGCATGATTCTCAGGATATTCATCATGTCGTTCAATCCGTTGTCTGTCATTCTAAAAGAAAATCAGCTTACTGGTCCTAATTACATTGATTGGAAGAGGAACTTAGACATAGTGTTGACTGCTGAGGGTTATAAGTTTGCTATCACTGATGCTTGCTCGGCGGTGCCGGCGGCTGATGCTCCTGAGCAGGAGAAAGAGGAGTATGCTCGGTGGAAGAAGGCTGATGAGATGGCGAAGTGTTACATTCTGGCTTCTATGTCGAATGTTCTTCAACATCAGCATCAGTCTAAGGACACTGCAGCAGATATACTTCTCAATCTCAGGGATCTGTTCGGACATCAATCTAGGGCTGCTAGGCAAGAGGCTTGGAGTGATCTGATGAGTACGCGCATGACCGAGGGCACACCCGTAATGGAGCACGCTCTCAGGGTTATGGCGCAGCTCAATGAGCTTGAGGTTATGGGAGGTTATATTGACGGGGAAACCCAGGTTGATATTATGCTCCAATCTCTGCCGAAGAGCTTTGATCAGTTTCTGTTGAACTACAACATGCACAAGATGCATATGGCTCTTCCAGAACTGCTTACAGAGCTACAGTCGGCGGAGGCCTTATTCACTCAAGCACCTCAGGTGCTAGTCGCCGAGCAGGCTGGACCTTCCAGGCCTCACAAGGGCAGGAAGAGAAAGAAGTCTGCAGGAAAGGCGAAGGCACAGGATGCTCCAGTTTACCCACGACCAAACCCTCAAGCTGTGGCAAAGAAACCGAAAGGAAGATGCCACAAGTGCAATAAGTCAGGACATTGGAAGGTCGATTGCCCTCTCCTCAAGAAAGGTAACTCTCTCGTTAATGTCGCAGAAACATGTTTAGCGGTTATATCTACCAGAACCTGGTGTGTAGATACTGGAGCCACTGATCATGTCTGCAATTCTTTGCAGGGGTTCCAGGAAACCAAGTGACTTAGGGAGGGAGAGATCACCGTCTACATGGGCAATGCTACGAAAGTGGCGGCTGTTGCAGTGGGAGACGTTACTTTATCGTTCGATAGTAGTAGTTTGGTTTTGAGAAATTGCCTTTATGTTCCTAGTTTTAGAAAGAACCTTGTTTCAGTTTCTAAACTCGTTATGGATGGTTTTTCAGTTTCGTTTGATGACATGGTTATTATTCGTTTTGAAAATCGTTTCATATGTTGTGGTTCATTAGTTGGCAATTTATATGTTCTCAAACCGAACTCTCCCACAGTGCAACAAGTGAATTGAATAATGTCATAACTACATCTAATAGGAGGAATGAGTCTTCGCAGATGAATCAAGCATATCTGTGGAACCTTAGACTTGGGCACATCAACCTTAGGAGGATTCAAAAGTTAGTGGCCAGTGGACATCTCGGTCCATTGGAAGAGCACTATCCAACTTGCGAATCATGCCTGGAAGGTAAGATGGCCAAGAGGCTGTTTACGGCAAAGGGGTATAGGAGCCAAGAAGTGCTAGGATTGATTCATTCTGATTTGTGTGGTCCTATGTCGATCCAGGCTAGAGGAGGATTCGAGTACTATGTGTCTTTCATAGATGATTACTTGAGATATGGGTACGTTTATCTGTTGCACCGCAAGTCCGAATGCTTTGAGAAATTCAAGGAGTATCGGGCAGTTATGGAGAAGCATCATGGTAAATGTATCAAGTCACTTCGTTCTGATCGAGGTGGCGAATACCTTTTTGGAGAGTTCAGGACATATTTATCGAAAGCTGGGATTGAATCCCAACTGACTGCACCCGGCACGCCCTAGCAGAACGGGGTTGCAGAGCGAAGAAATAAAACTCTTATGGAGATGGTTAGGTCTATGATGAGTTATTCGAGGTTACCAGATTCGTTTTGGGGAATGGCGCTGGAAACAGCATCGTACATTCTGAACTTCGTTCCATCGAAGTCAGTTGATACTACTCCTTACGAATTGTGGAAAGGGCGCAAGCCAGGCTTTTCACATATTTGGGTACGGGGTAGTCCTGCACACGTTTTAGTGCAGGAATCTAGCAAATTGGAAAAACGTTCGGAAGCACGAGTTTTCGTAGGCTATCCCAAGGAAACGAAAGGTGGATTATGTTATAGTCCCGGGGATCAGAAGGTGATCGTTTCGACGAACACTAGATTCTTGAAAGAAGACTATATTATGAATCATAAGCCTGTGAGTAGATTAGTCTTAGAGGAGTTAAGGGTTGAAGTCGATGGTTTCCCACCGAGTGCGCAAGTAGATACATCACATAATACTGCAACAAGGCACACTGAGAGTGTACCAGTGCAGACGGTGCCTCGTTGCAGTGGGAGGGTTTCTCATTTATCCGACCGATGGATAAGTCTTGGAGAGTCGTCAGACTCAGTTCCAGGAGGCCTAGAATCGGACCCAAGAACTTACGATGAGGCACTCCAAGATAAAGATGAAGATTCATGGAATGTTGCAATGAAAGCTGAAATAGGGTCAATGGACTCTAATCAGGTCTGGGATCTTGTAGAAGCACCCGATGGGGCACGACCCATTGGATGTAAGTGGATCTATAAGAGAAAGAGAGGATTGGATAGGAAGGTGCAAACCTTTAAGGCTAGGCTTCTTGCGAAAGGTTATACCCAGATCGAGGGTATTGATTATGATGAGACCTTTTCGCCAGTAGCTATGCTTAAGTCCATTCGGATTCTCTTGGCTGTAGCCACGAATATGGACTATGAGGTCTGGCGGATGGATGTCAAGACAGCTTTCCTTAATGGGAACCTGCAGGAAGACATCTATATGCAGCAACCAGAGGGATTCATTGGTGAAGGTCGTGAGCATCTAGTGTGTAAGCTTAATCGGTCTATTTATGGACTAAAGCAAGCTTCGAGATCTTGGAACATCCATTTTGATGAGGTGATCCAGTCGTACGGGTTCACTCAATGTCCGGATGAGCATTGTATTCACAAGAAAATCAGTGGGAGCGTGGTGGTGTTTCTTGTGCTTTACGTAGATGACATACTGCTTATTGGAAACAGTAAGAAGGAGTTATTAGACGTAAAGGTGTGGTTGTCTAAGCAGTTTGATATGAAGGACTTAGGTGAAGCAGGACACATTCTTGGTATTAGGTTCATTAGAGACCGTAAGAAGAGAATGTTGTGCTTATCCCAGTCTTCATACATAGATACTGTCTTGGCCAGATTTAGCATGCAGGATTCCAAGAAAGTGTAACGCCCCACTTTATTTTAAAGGATTTATCGAATTTATTTAATAAAAATCACAATAAATTTTTCGCAAACTTTAATTTAATTNTGGATAAATAAAAATATACAGCTTGACAGGTTCTCATTGTATGCACAATAACCAAAGCTACAGACATGATATTACTAAAATTCAAAAACTCCAAGGTAGCTAAATCGATTCTCTACAACTTCTATGAAGACCCCATTGGCAAATTATCATTATCAATAAGTTTGAATATAAAACGTTTAGTTTGCAAAAACAGTCGGAAAACAATTTTTCAAAAATACAGCACCTTAGTAAAATAGCAACAACTCAAGCTAAACAACTCCAATTCATACAAACTCAAAACTAATATAATCTACACATGGAAATATACAAATTTCATGAAGAAGACTATTTCATAAGAACACGTTTAGGTCACCTAAACAGAGTACATATTCAACACTTAAACAAAATCCTGGTTTCATAAAAACTGGGTGTACATCCCACTTAGAAGAATTATATAAAATCAACTAGAACTACAAATCATATAAACCCAAAACCTACAGAAACTACACAAGAAAAGCTACAAATTTCATGAAAAGAATGTTTACATATCATCACGTTAAGGCATCAATTCAGAGCATGCATTTCATGCATACACACTTCAAAATCCTGGGCATAAATCTAACTTAGAAAAATCATATAAAATCGACCAAAACTCCAACTTGCATGAATTCAACTCCCAATGAAAGCTTATAAGATGTACTACATGTTTCATGAAGAATACATTTTCATGCAGGCACGCTAAGATCATCAAAACAGCCATGAATTAAGGTCAAAGTTTCTGTCCGAGTTTATAAAAACTGCACGCTTGTCTAACTTGAAAAAAATCAAAACAAAATCATTTTAACCCCAAATCACAAAATTTGAAAACTTGCAGAAACTTCATTCAGAGAACTACAAATCTCATAAAGAACACTTGTCCAAAAAAAAAAAAAAAAAAAAAAA
>BKCP01005072.1:24352-58446 GCA_008636005.1 Striga asiatica
AATACACTTAGCAAGTGTAGTGATGGCAGCGCGGTCGTAGAGGTGGGGTGGGAGGCCGGGAAGACGGCACCAGACGGGGACAATCGGTGCCTCCGTCTTCGGATTAAATCCGACATAGTATTTGAACACCCTAGCTGGGCATCCACACAAATGAATCAAGGTCTTGAGCCAGACCTCATTATAATCCTCAGTGAGGTGGAAAGTCACTAACAGGTGGTTAAAGTTAAACCACTTCGATGAAACACTACCCTTAAAACCCAATTTCCTTAATCCAGCAGATATATCTCGAGGGGCGGGGATAGCATATGAAAACTTAAAGACCAGGGTGTTAGCCAGCTTACCTGCAAGAGTGACAGATTCGGCGTCGGTGAATCGGGCCTTGACTTTGTTCTCCTCCGAGCGGATAATTGTCCCGCAAGCATGCTCGTAATTCCCGTCAAAGGTAAAGTCCTTGGGTGTCGGTCGAGGGCCGTCCGTGCCGGCATTTTTCTTTCCGGTAATGACTTCCCGGAAAGAGAGTGGGCCAGTGGAGTTGCCCGGATGGGGCCCGGTTGCGGCGGGGGTAGGCGTGGATTCGCCCAGCGGCCTTGGATTATCAGTAGTCTTACCGTCTTTCCGAATATGCAAAACTGTCGGTTCGGGATTTCCGGCATCAAATGTGGCATTTCCGGCAATGCGGTCGGTCATAGAGGTTGCACTCGGCCTGGGCCCTAGGATGCCTTTTGAGAGGTCTTCTTTCGACTCCTCTCCGGCTGCAGCTCCGGCCAGCTGGGATTTTCCGGCGGCCATGTCGGCGGTGGCGCCGGCGCCGGAGAGTGGAGTGATGCTTGCCGGCTGAATGATGTTGGGTTGTTGGGGAAAATTGGAGATGACGTTCTGGCAGTTTTTTGTGGAGGTGGCGGGTCCAGGTTTGGGAATTAGCCCGAAAGTTGGGAGGCCCAAATAGGGAGAATAAGAAATGGTGATGGGCTGTTTGTTATTTGAGACGGGCTGGGGGTTGTATTTGTGTGTGGGGTTTTGTCCAGAAATGAGGGGGAAAAAGCCCAATTTTTCTGATGCTTTGGGCTGTGAAGGTTTAAGGCGGTTGGTATTATTTTGGGCCTGGGCCGGCCCAGTTGTAAGGCAGGGGGATGAATTGGCCCTCGGGAGCTGAGGGTTTGCTTTAGCCACTGCTGCGCCTCCAATTGGGAGATTCAGATCTTCGGATACATTCTTTGGCGGAGGGATCGATGTCGAGAATTTTTCCGGTGGCAGAGTTCCAAAATTAATCAGCTGACGGAAGATCTCTATCGGTAACTCAGGAGATGACGCCGAACGGGGTAGGGTCGGAAAGGACCCTTGACCGTTGGAGTTGACGTGTTCAGAGCCCCCCGTGGAAGCCACAGCACCGTGGGAGACCAGTGGAGAAAGCGCCGACGGGACTTTGACAACTGGTGGAGGAAAGCCGGCGAGAGTCGGGATGGAAGGTGGAGGGGAAGATGCATGATTGTCGGGCTCACGCTGGTTCATTGTCCCAACATAAGGGATTTCCCCTTCTTCCATTTTTCTGTTTCTGTCCACAAATTCTTTGAGAAAATGGTGAAAGTCTGGATGAGATAAGAGATGCAGTATATCCGGCGGGATGACCGGAGAAGTGTAGGGCTGCATCGTGGTTTGGTTGTGCGGCAGGGTTTGGTTGAGCTGTGTGGAAGACGAAGGTGAGGGAGGTTGAGGTTGCGCCATGGGGTCTGCGATTTGAAAGTCCGGCGGCCCTGAGGCCGGCCGCCGGCGGCGGCGCCGATGGCGGCTATGCGGCGGTGGAGGCAGTGGCGGTAGGGAGGCTGATGGTGGTGGTGGAGGGGGAAAAAACTAGAGAGAGAAATGTAGAGAGAAGTGAGAGCATTTTCTCTGTAGTTGCTCTTTCTTGCTGCTAGGTTAGTTGTCTTTTGTTGCTAGGTTATGTTGTCTTTTGTTGCTAGGTTATTTCTTTCTTGCTGCTAGATTAGTTGTCTTTTGTTGCTAGGTTATTTCTTTCTTACTGCTAGGCTAGTTGTTTGATGCTGCTAGGTTAGTTGTCTTAAGTTGCTAGATTATTTCTTTCTTGCTGCTAGGTTAGTTATCTGTAGTTGCTAGGTTAGTTGTCTTTTGTTGCTAGGTTAGTTGTCTTTTGTTGCTAGGCTAGTTTTTACTTGCTGCTAGGTTAGTTGTCTGATGCTGCTAGGTTAGTTGTCTTTTGTTGCTAGGTTATTTCTTTCTTGCTGCTAGATTAGTTGTCTTTTGTTGCTAGGTTAGTTATCTGTAGCTGCTAGGTTAGTTGTGTTTTGTTGCTAGGTTAGTTGCCTGATGCTGCTAGGTTAGTTGTATTTTGTTGCTAGGTTATTTCTTTCTTGCTGCTAGGTTAATTGTCTGATGCTGCTAGGTTAGTTGTGTTTTATTGCTAGAATATTTCTTTTTGTAACCCATAGGATTTGAAACTGGTACCTCATGGAAGCAAGACAAGCAATGCAACCACTACACCACTCAATTTTTTTTTTTTTTAAACAAACAACGCCCCGGAAGGGCGGGGGATTGGGCTGGATCCCCAACCTGTGCATAGATCAGGGCCCCAAAAACGGGAGCCCAATAATGTCAACGAACCAGATACAAAGGTCTACATAGTCTGAAAATCAAAACCAAAACCAAAAGAAAAACAAGAAAGAAAAAACCGAAAAACGAAAAAGAAACAAAAAACTACAATATAAAGTCGATCTTCGGGCTAACAGATGCCCGAGATAAATGTCTATACTAATGAAAATAGAAATCCTATACTAGTGAAAGCGGAACGCTGGGTATCCAAGCTGGTCCATCCGTACAAGAGTGCGAAGGCGGAGTGGAGCAGTGTCTGTCTGGAATGTATGTGTGCCTGGTATGGTGGCGCCAAGGCTGGCCAGGTAATCAGCCGGTCTGTTCCCCTCACGGAAGATGTGCGTGATCCTGTGATGGACTGACTGAAGTAGATCTCTAATGCGCAGAAGCGGGTGCTGAATCTGCCACGAGCCCTGATGGCCCGAAGTCAGGAGGGTGGCGACAGCCGCAGCATCCAGCTCGATCCATATATGACTAGAGATGTGGGCAGCTATCTGAAGGCCAATCTGTAGTGCCTGAATCTCTGCGTCGTAGCTCGAGGAGGCCTGAATGGACGCGTGAAAGGCGGTGATGAGGGCGCCGCTATGGTCCCGAATCAAGCCTCCTCCTCCGGCAACTCCAGTGTGGCGATCGAAGGAGCCATCAGTGTTCAGCTTGACCCACGGAGAGTCAGGTCGAAGCCAAACAACAGCTCTGGCCCGAGGAGTCCGAACAGGCGGTGGTGGGGCCACCATGTAGCGATGCGGTGGCGTGCAGCCTGTCCAGTCTCGGGCCGTGAGCCTGCCCAATGAGATGAGGAGTGAAATGTGTCTCTCAACCTGCAAAACAATGTGAGAAAACATAAAAGTAATATCCCTATGCTTCGCACTATTCCTTTCTGTCCAGGTGAACCAAAGGATCAGACAAGGAATGAGGAAGCCCACGTGTCTAAGGTGTGTGCTCTGTGAGAAAAAACTCAGGAGCTCAAAAAAACTGTATGTGGTGGGTAGGGATATATGAGTCCAAGTGGCAAAATGCTCCCACACTCTCCTCACAATCTCACTCTCTAGAAAAAGGTGGGTAAAGGTCTCAGTCTCATGGCGTCCAGTCTCAGAACAACACACACACCGAGAGGGGAAGGAGATCCCCCTCGCGTGTAGCACAGTATCGACGGGTATCCGGCGCAAGAGAAGGCGCCAAAGGAATACCGAAATAGTAGGCGTAAAAAGGTCACTCCAGATAGCCCCGAAGAGGAGATTAGGCCGATCCCTCAGCCTTATCTGCTCCCAAGCCGAGGTAGTAGAAAACACACCTGATGATGTAAGTCTCCACCTCATGCTATCTGAACCGTCCCCCGAGATAGGGATCTGCTGGATCTGATCTAATAACTGCTCGCTAAAACCCGCACCAGCCCCCAACTCCCTATCAAGCTTCCCCCTATCCCACGACCCGTCCGTCCAGAGGTCGCTCACGAGCAGGTAGGGGGAATGCGACACCTGCCTATCCCTAGACAACGGCCTATCACCTACCCACCACTCATCCCAGACACTGACATCGCCCCCGCCCAAAACCCAAAAGATGTGATCCTGGGCTCGCCTCCCGACCCTAGTGAGGCGCCGCCACTGTCTGCTATCATGATCAACAGCCGTGACCCAACAAGGGTGGTTGGCACGTCTAGGGCAGTACTTGCCGCGAAGGTACTGAGCCCAAAGCGACTTTCCTTCCCTGAAGCGCCACCACAGCTTGTATGAGAAAGCTGTAACAATGTCCCTAAGGCGGCTGATGCCAAGGCCACCCTCTGGGAGGGGGCGGCAGATAGAATCCCAACTCACCCAGTGAGTACGTCTCCCCCTCCCAGACCCGTCCTCATAACCCCAGAAATAACGAGTCATAATCTGGTCAAGCTCGTCAAGAGTAGACCTAGGGGGGTCGAGGACCATAAGCAAGTGAATCGGAAGAGAGCTAAGAGTGCTCTTGATCAGCACTAGCCGACCACCGAAAGAAAGATATCTATGCGACCAACCAGAGATCCTGTCGATCATCCTCTGTCTGACGCCCGCAAAGAGCGCTCTCGTGAGGTTGCCCTTATATAAAGGGACCCCGAGGTAGGTAATGGGAAGGTCGCCACGCGCAAAGCCAGTAATGTCGTGGACCCGCTGAGCCCACCTGTCCACTGTGGCAGATGAAAGGATGAAGGTGCTCTTCTGCACGCTGACCAGCTGACCGGTGACCAAGCCATAGTGCTCCAAAAGGCGCATGAGCTTGACCAGTCCATCATCATCCGCCCGTGTGAAGATAATGATGTCATCCGCGTAAGAAAGGTGAGAGACGGTAGGACCATAGCCACAGGTGCTATAGGTCATGTGGGGAGAGTCGCAGATGAAGCCGTCAAGGCAGCGAGAGAGGTAGTCCGCCGCAAGGACGAATAGGGAAGGGGAAAGAGAGTCGCCCTGTCTAAGGCCTCTAGATGAGGGAAAGAAATCGGTGGGGCTGTCATTAATCAGGACCGAGAACGTGCAATGCTCCACACACGCCTCAACACAGCTGATCCAACGCTCAGGGAATCCCATCCTAGCCAACGCCTCCCTAAGAAACGGCCACTCAATCCTATCATACGCCTTAGCCATGTCCAGCTTCAGCGCGATATTCGGAGCCCGCTTCTAGTCCGCTCGGGAGATGTCGTGGATCATCTCCTGGGCCAAAAGGATATTATCACTAATGACCCGATCCTTGACGAATCCACTCTGGTACGGAGAGATGAGAGAGGGGAGAAGAGGGGAAAGACGGCCATTAAGAATCTTCAAAATGAGCTTGTTGGTCACGTTACACAGGCTGATGGGCCTGTAATCGGACCAAGAGCTCGGGTTGGGTCGTTTGGGGATCAAGACGACAGAGGTAGACGTGAAGGAATCCGGCATCCGGTGGCCGGAGAAAAAGTCCAACATTGCCTCCTGGACGTCAGTCTCGACAATATCCCAGCAGACCTGATAGAAGAGGGAGGAGAAACCATCCGGGCCAGAAACGCTGTTGGGATCAATCCCGAATACAGCATCCCTAACCTCCTCCCTGCTCGGGAGCTCACAGAGGCCAATGAGATCGACCGAAGGAGGGATGGTGGGGAAAAAAGAAGCGTTCGGGGCCACGAGGGACCCTCTGTCAGAGGTGAAGAGGGTCTGGAAGTGAGCAACAGCCGACTCCCGAATCTGAGCCTCCTGGGTCAAGGATGACCCATCAGCCTCGATACTATGGATGTACGACTTAGCACGCTTCTGCCTAACGTAGCCCTGGAAGAACCTAGTGTTCCGTTCGCCCTCGGCCACCCAGCGAACGGCCGCCTTCTGCTTCCAGAAGTCCTCCTCCATAAGGAGTCGGAGCTGGTACTCGGCGTGGCAGCGGTGCATGGCGGTCCTATTCTCCGGAGTGGGATCCAGGTCATAGGCCCGCTCAGCCGACGCATGCGCACTCTGAGCTGCAGTAAGGCGGTGATGAAGGTTTCCAAAAACATCCCAGTTCCACTGTCTCAACCGACGCCGCAGTCTGCCGAGCTTCGCCTCGAGATTGCGCATCCCGAAGAGCCCAGTCGGCTGAAGCCAGGAATCCCTGACAGTGTCGTGGAAGGAGTGGTGGCGAACCCACATGTTTTGGAACCTAAAGGAAGCGCGGCGAGGAGTGCTCGAAAAACGACATCTAATGAGGAGGGGTGAATGGTCAGACCCAAATCGAGTGAGGTGCGTGACGGTCGTGACCGCAAACACCTTCGACCACGCTTCAGAAATCAAAGCACGGTCGAGCCTCTCCTTGAGGTCGTCCCTAACCCACGTGAAGGGCTCACCCTCGCATCCAGCATCAAGCAACTCACAGTCCGCCACAGTCTGCGCAAAATCCCACATCTCTCGGGATCTGTCCGTGCGGCCACCCACGCGCTCATCGGGGTGCAGAAAGATGTTGAAATCACCACTAACCATCCATGGCAATCCCTCCATACTCTCGGCAATCTCACGCAGGGTGTCCCAAAGATCATATCGCCCGACCCTAGTACACTTGGCATAAACCAAGGTGTGAAAGATGGGCTCCGGGAGATGGGCAGCGGAAATCTCTACGTGAAGAACCTGATCGGTGTCGCGGAGGACCCGACAAGTGTAGTCACGCGAGTGGAAGAAGAAGATCTTGTGCGAAATATTACCCACGCCCGAATGGAAGCCCAGACGACGCGAGTAGTAGTCAAAAGAAGGAGTGTGATGGGTCTACTTCTGGATCCGGAGTAAACCGGTGGTTGTGAGTTCAGATCTGCTTGAACCGCCTGGAAACCGTCTCTAGACCGCAACAATATCTGCAAAAACTCAACGCCGGAGGTGTTTCCGGCGTAGAGCCTCCGACGCTCAAGTCAGTATCAAAGGAATGAAGAAGGGCTGCGCAGCAGCTATAGGGCAAGTGAGAATGAATGAGAGTTAGGGTTTAGGGTTACCTCATCTCCTTTATATAGGAGTGAATACTTACGTGAGGTGCCCAAAATGCCCAAGTCGGTGGACCTAGAAGGTCCAAAATACCCCTGTCGATTCGTCTCCCCTTTGTTGCTGAGTCATCGTAAGATTCCTTCTTATCTTTGATAGTATGTGGAGCTTTTGGGTATGTTGGCAAGTGTGATAAATCGTCTTCACCACTTTGATATTCGAGATATACAGAGTCGACCTCGAGCATGGGGAGGTCGACTTACAAATATGTGCGGTTCCAGAGGCTACACCTGGTTTAACTCCTTGCGGTGGTCGTCTCTTAGAGAGTCGTCATGAGAAAGTCGACTGGCGGGAGTCGACTTAGAGTATCCAGATGGTTGGGAGTTGCATTCTTGATGTCCTTCTAGTATGAGGTCGACTAGGAAAAGTCGGTAGTTAGAGGTCGACTTACAGGAGTCGACTAGGCCGCTTTCTGCCTCCTGTTCTGTTTTCGGTAGTTAGAGGTCGACTTACAGAAGCCGACTTGAGCATGTCGACGAGTCATCTCGACATACGAGTTGTTCAAATGGCTCACCGGTCGAGTGGGAAGCCTCTTAGACCGGGTTATCCTTATATGACTATATCATCTAGTCCCCACCGAAAATTACTCTAAACAGTCGACTGTTTAAGAGTAAATTTGGTACTCAACTTCTCTTATTAACTATACTCGTTCTCCGTTTCTCGACGCCGAAAGCTCTACCTCTGCGGCTGTTCCATGCTATAGGGGTTTCATCATTATCTTCTAGGTCATTCTGACAACCTGACACCTTTTCCCTCTCTTTCCAAATTTCGAATTTCAAATTCATAATTATCACATCACTTTGAGTCCGCCGCCTCGAATTACGCAACTCATCCGAACCGTTGATTCCAATTAAATCTAAGGGCTAGGATCCTCCTGTATCCTGTATAAATACCTTCTCCTTTGGTCCCAAATCACTTTTCGCTTCTTCTCCAAACTCTTCCGAGCTTTCGCATCTCTCCGGCAATAAAGCGCTTCCGGGCTTCATCGGCGATCCCTTCTCCGGCAACTGCAAGTTTCAAGTCTTTCAACGACGATCATGTGTAAGTATTATGCTCTTTGAACTTTTTCGCTTTCTTCTTTTTTTCTTCGATTTTTCATGATTTTTTGTACTTCTGGGTTTTTCTGATCTGGAGCGCCTTTGCATGTTCTTCATGCTCTTAGTATTTCTTTGTCTCTCTTTGAGTTAGATCTTCTTTTCTTAGGAATTTTCTCGAGTTTTCTGTTTGTCACCGCCTTACCCTCCTCGGTTTTTATCTCTTGAGTCGGGCTTTTCATTAAGTCGTTTTATGTTAGATATCGATATGCACTGTACCCTTCTTATCTTCGCTAAGTCGAGCATCATTCCGTGGTTCCATCCTCCTTGAATCTGTTTTCTCGTCGTCTTCCTTCTATTCCTCTAGCTCGACTTATGATGGTTTCCTCGAGTCAACTTGTGTTAACCCCTGCTTCATGCTGATTTCTTTTCGCCTAATCGACTTCTCTTTCGTTTCTTTTTCTAGATTCCGATACCGACTCTTCACCCGATACCGTCGAACGCTTGATCGACGCCGGCGCTCAATCATCTGATTCGGTACAAATAGTCGGCTTCAAACCAGCCGATCAGTCTCCGAATTCTCATTCGGATGTTTCTTCTTTCGGCATCGACCAAGATGCTATTAGACAGGCATGGATGTCGGGTGTCTTGACTGAAGATCCTGAGTCTCCACGTGCCAATAAGTCTCCTCGTCTCGACCTCATTCCTCGAGGTATTCCCCTTAGGATTTTAGATTTACCTGTATATAGAGTTAGTCCTCCTTCTTTTCCAATAATCGCGCCTCTCCTCGAGGTTCGAAATGTTGTATCTGTAGCATGTCCTTTAGCAAAAATAGCTGTTTTAAATCCTTTTTGTTATGCCTCTGCAGCCGAGGTCGAGGGCTTCAGGGCATTCAGTGGACTTCCCGCCGATTGGGAATTGGTCATTCCTCGTCCCAATGACGACTTCCATAATCCTCCTCCTGGTTTCTATACTTTCTTTATTGACCAAGTGTTATTCGGTCTTCGTTTCCCCATTCAACCCGAACTTCGCGCAATTAGCGACTTGTATGATGTACCCATAAATCAGTTTTCGCCCAATGCTCTCCGTATTATGATCGCGTTCATCGTCGTCTCCAAAATAAAGCTTCAATATTTTTCTCCCGAGTTCCTCTTTTATTGTTATAGCTATAGGTTCATAAAGGACGCCCATTGTCTGGGTCGTCGTGCCGGAGTCACTTTTCTAGATGACCTCTCTTCGAACGTGACGAAGTGGAAATCTAAGTTCGTCTTTATTCGACCTGCCTCCGGCTTGTATCCATACCCAAACACTTGGATTACCTCCAAGGTTAAACAAAATAAACGACCGCCATCTTCTATGTTCGAGTCGATGTTGACCGAGCTTAATAAACACACGTTCCTCGCTCGCCCGTTGATCAAGGAGCTATCTCTCCTTAACCATGTTGGCCTCGTTGTCGACGAGAACCTTCCTCGTCTCGACGATCCTCGTAAGTGATTCTCATGCTTTTTACTTTTTTGTCTTAGTGCTGGTGTCTGACACTTCATGTTTGTTTGCAGATTCCGTTCTTGCCCGTTTCGAGAAGTCGGCGGCGGCTAAACCCACTCCTCCCAAGAAGCCCGACTTCGTCTCGGGATCTGGCGCAGGAGAGGCGGCAGTCGAGACGACTGCTGCTAAGAAGTCGAAAGTCGCGCCCCCGCCTTCGGGGAGTCAGAAGAAGGCTTCGGGGTCGATTCCCCGAAAGCGGGTTCAAGACGCCGGCGACGTCACCCTTGTCCCTGACTCGCTCAAGCGCCAGAAGAAGGACAAGGGTAAAGCTATCGAGCAGGCTCCTCCTCCTCCCGGTCAACTCGAGACGGTGACCCTCGAGAGGCCCTCCCGACTTTGGGATCATCCTCATCCGCATGAAATTGCCAAGTATTTCGATTCCATCATCCCTGCCGCCGACAAGGACCGTGCCAATCGCGATCCCTATGACCGCGCAAGTCGTGCGCTCCTCTGTCTTTCCCGGGTAACTACCCTTGTATTCGATCGATTATTTCTTCCATAGCTTTTAACTTTCTCTAACTTTGTTTACTCGTGGTTCTTCTCAGTTTATGGCTTTCATTATGCCATCTCTTCTCGAGGACACCGCCTCGCCCGACTCCGACGTCCGCGCGTACAAGAAGAAGTACGAGGATTTACTCCTCGAGGTCGAGAAGAAGGACGATGACCTCCTTGCCGCCAATGCCCTAATTGCCAAACTTAAGACCGAGAAGGCTGCCGCTCTTTCCAAGGTCGACCAGCTTCAAGCTGACCTGTCGAAGTCGGCTGATGACGCCCTGGTCGAGAGAGAGGCGGGGATCCTCGAGGGGCGCAGAACCTTTCTCAAGTCGCCCATGGGTTCTGTGTTCCTCGAGCATTATCGCCAAGAGACCGTGAACCTGTTCTGCAACTCTCCCTCCTTCCTCGACAAACTCTGCCCTGCTGCTCTCCAGTACTTCAATTTTACTTTCGACTCATGGGAGGCAGCGGTGAAGGGCACAGAGTGTGAGGGTCGTCTCGATCGCGAGGAGGTCAAGAAAACACTCCCCTTCCCCGACGGCTATAGGGGCGATGCGACTCTCCCCCCGGACTTCCCCTGGTGGACCGGTCTCACGGCGAGAGCCATCCGCAAAGCCGGGTTAGGTGGTCGTCTCGAGGTTCCTCCTTCTCCCTTGGCCGGTCCGACCGACTTAGTCGGGCCAAGTGGAGAAGATGATGAGGGGCCTTTTGAGGTCGAAGGGGATGAAGGACAGGCCGAGGCAGGGGAGGGTGATGAGGCGGCTAGGGCGGATGAGGGCGATGATGGTGAGAAGACCGAAACGGTCGTGGCCGGGGATGATGATGAGGCGGAGAAGTCCGATGCTGACTCTTAGTTTTTTTTTTCTCTTTTTTTGTTGCGTTTTGCTGTTTCTCTTTTTCCTTTGTCGTTCTCGACCTATTTTCAAGTATTGTAAAGGTCGAGACGGCTATTAATGTAATGGATTTTTGAATTAATATAATCTTCTCTTTTTCTTGCTTGCGTTTATTGCATTTCGAATTATTTTGCTGGTACTTCCTGTGCATCTTCTCCCCACCCCTTCTTGCGAGCTGGTCGAAGTCGAGCAATAGTTTGAACAGCTTCATAGCTGTGAAACTTTTTAAGTTTTTCAACTTGTCTTCTCCCCAACCCTTCTTGCGAGCTGGTCTAAGTCGAGCAAAAGTTTGAACAGCTTCATAGCTGTGAAACGCGAGTTTTTCAACTTGTCTTCTCCCCAACCCTTCTTGCGAGCTGGTCGAAGTCGGGCAAGGATTTGGACAGCTTCATGGCTGTGTCGATAGTTCGTTGTCTAGATGCGTATCAAATTTGACTGTTCGAGAATATTCATTCTTGTAAACGCGTTCATTACTCAATTGTGTTTACCGATATTATGAGTGAGATTTGCGACTTGCTCGAGGTTTCGCTCGAGAGTGCCAATTGTTAATGAATGTGTTAACCGATTTCATAGTCGAAGGCTTCGCAGCCTTCGCGAGATTCCGCTCGAGAGTTTTACAACTTCGTAGTTGTGTTAGTCGACTTCGTAGTCGAAGGCTTCGTAGCCTGCCCGAGATTCCGCTCGAGAGTTTTACAACTTCGTAGTTGTGTTAGTCGACTTCGTAGTCGAAGGCTTCGTAGCCTGCCCGAGATTCCGCTCGAGAGTTTTACAACTTCGTAGTTGTGTTAGTCGACTTCGTAGTCGAAGGCTTCGTAGCCTGCCCGAGATTCCGCTCAAGAGTTTTACAACTTCGTAGTTGTGTTAGTTGATTTCATAATCATTGGAAAGTTAGTCGGCTTCATAGCCGTTTTGAAAAATTCAATCTCATGCACATATTGGAGTCGACTTGCAAATGTAAGAAACACAATTGAAGCATAAACAAATTCATTTCATCATTGGATTCAATTCAGACATTGTTTAGTACAAAGAGTAATTCGAAATATTGCCTTAAGCGTAAAAGCGTTTGAGGTGAATCACATGCCAGGATCGCGGGAGTTGTCGACCTTCTCCATCCTCAAGTTCGTATGCGCCTCTCTCGAGCACCTTTGTGATTGTGTAGGGTCCTTCCCAGTTTGCTTCGAGCTTGCCGACATGTTTTAGAGCGTCGGCTCGTTTGAGGACGAGATCCCCCACTTGAAATCGCATGGTCCGGACCTTCTTGTCGAAGGCTGCTCGCATCTTTTGTTTATACTCGACAGATCGCACCCAGGCTTCCTCTCGACCTTCTTCAATTATGTCCAAAGCTTCTTCTATCATTTCCTCGTTTTTCTTTTCCTTGTAGAATTTCGATCTGTGGGAGTCGAGACCGACTTCAATTGGTAACAACGCATCCATCCCATAGACCATGTGAAAGGGGGACTGCCCCGTTGAACTTCTCGGAGTCGTCCTATAGGCCCATAGGACGGTTGGCAATTCGTCGACCCAGGCTCCCGACGCTTTTTTCCAGTCGTTTTTTCAGTCCTTGAAGGATAGTTCGATTAGTCACCTCAACTTGCCCGTTTGCCTGTGGATGTGCGACTGACGCAAATCTTTGTTTGATTCCCATGTCGAGGCACCATGCTTGGATCCGTTTTCCTTGGAATTGAGTTCCATTGTCTGAAATTAACACTTTCGGAATTCCAAATCGGCAGCAAATATTGTTGAACAAGAATTGTATCATCTTTTCTTCAGTGATTCGTGCTAAGGGTTCCGCCTCGACCCACTTACTGAAATAGTCGACTGCGACTACGAGAAACTTCCTTTGTCCCGTCCCCATTGGCAATGGTCCCACCAAGTCGATTCCCCATTGAGCAAAGGGAATTGGGGAGTTGATCGTCGTCATGTACTCTGCCGGAATGTGAGTGATTTGGCCGTGGCGCTGGCACTTCTCGCATTGCTGAACTAATTGCTCGGCCGCTGCTCGAATTTTGGGCCAATAGTATCCTGCTCGCAGAGCTTTTCCCGTTAAAGCTCGAGATCCGACGTGCGCCCCGCAACATCCTTCATGGATTTCTTTTAGGACATGGACACCTTCTTCTTCGGACACGCACCTCAAATGTGGTCCAACCATCGATTTCTTGTAGAGGATCCCGTCGACTTCGAAATATTTGCTCAAATATCGAGCTGTTTTTTCTGCCTCTTGCTTGTCTCCTGCAGGGATGCGACCCTTCAAGAGTTCTCGAATCGACTTTCTCCAATCATCCTTCTCGTCAACTTCCATAGTTTCATTTAGGACGCTTCCCTCGAGGTGCATTGTAGTGATGTGATTTCCCACTTTTCCCTCGTTTGAGCTCGCAATCCTAGCGAGCCAGTCGGCTCGTTTGTTTTCTTCTCGCGGGACTTGTATCAATTCGAACTTTTCCAGCCCTTGTATGAGATTCTGAATTTCCCCGACATATTTCGACATCCTCTCCTCCTTGATTTCGCAATTTCCCAGCACTTGTCCGACGACGAGTTGCGAGTCGGAATGTGCTGCGATTTCTGTTGCTCCGCCTCCAATCGCTAGTTGTTTTCCCTTGATAAGCGCTTCGTATTCAGCTTCATTGTTTGAGGCTTTGAACCCCATTCTAATCGCGAAGTCGAGCTGTTCGCCCTCGGGGGATATGAGGACGACTCCCAAGCCAGATCCTTTTGCGGCCGAGGATCCATCGACATGTATTGTCCATCTCCTTTCTTCCCCTTTGGTTCCCTCTTGAATGAAATCAGCTAGAGCCTGGGCTTTAATGGCTCGCCTCGGCTCGTACTTGATAGAATATTCGCTTAGCTCAACTGCCCACTTTACGAGTCGACCTGAGACAGTAGGTCGACCCAGCGTTTCTCCCAACTGGAAGTTCGTTCTCACCACAATCGTATGATTCAAAAAGTAAGGCCTCAGCTTTCTGGCTGTTATAACAAGCGTCAAGGCGGCTTTCTCGACTTCCGGATATCTCGTCTCGGCACCCTGGAGTACTCGGCTTGTGTAATAAATAGGCTGTTGGGAACTTCCATCTTCCCGCAGCAATACTGAACTCAAAGCGAATTCTCCTACTGAGATATACAGAATCAACTCGTCGCCAGGCTCTGGTTTGGTTAATAAAGGTAGCTCACTCAGGAATTCTTTCAACTTCTCAAAGGCCTTCTGTGCCTCATCGCTCCACTTAAAGGTCGTCGTCTTCTTTAGCAGCTTGAAGAAAGGGAAACTCTTTTCTGCCGCTCGAGCAATGAATCTGCTCAGGCCCGCTATCCTTCCTGTTAACACTTGGACTTCTCTAACGTTTCGTGGTGGAGCCATGTCGAGTATGGCCTTCACTTTCTCTTGGTTCACCTCGATGCCTCGTTCTGTGACCACGTAGCCAAGAAATCGTCCCGCCTTTACTCCAAAGGCACACTTGCTTGGGTTCAACTTCATCCCAAACGCTCTAAGGGTATTGAAAGTTTCCCTTAAGTCGTCTGGGTGTGAAGTCGAGGATTTACTCTTCACCAGGATATCGTCAACGTACACTTCCATATTGCGGCCGATTTGAGGTTTGAACATTCGATCCATCAATCGTTGGTAGGTTGCTCCTGCGTTTTTGAGGCCAAAGGGCATGACGACATAGCAATATGTCCCCTTGCTTGTCACGAAACTCACTTTACTCTGGTCCTCCGGCGCCAAAGGAATCTGATGGTATCCCTGCGACGCGTCCATCATGCTCAACAACTCGCAGCCAGCTGTGGAATCGACTAGCTGATCGATCCTCGGCAAGGGGTAATGATCTTTAGGGCACGCCAAGTTCAAGTCGCGGAAGTCGATGCACATACGCCATTTGTTCAATGCCTTCCTCACCATAACTGTATTTGATATCCACTCGGGGAATTGGATCTCCTTGATGTGTTTGGCTTTCAGCAACTTATCCACCTCGACTTCGATTGCTTTGTCGATTTCAGCGCCGTGGTGCCTGAGTCGCTGCTTCACAGGTTTTCTGAGGGGGTCGACATTGAGTTTGTGCTCCATCACTTCTGGGTCGATTCCGGTTAGTTCTTCTGGTGAAAAGGCGAATATATCCCTGAATTCTTTCAACAATCCCACCAATTGTTCTCGCAATTCGTCTTCTAATTCTCTCCCGACTTTGGTGGTTTGTTCTTTTGACTCTCCAATTTGAATCTCCATCAATTCTCCGTGAGGCTCGAGGTCACTCCCCCTCGGCCTTTTCTCGCTCGCCATCGGCTTCTTGCCCTCCTTGACCTCAGCTCGCTGATTGGTTTTGACTGTGATTTGGTAGCATGTTCTTGACAACTTCTGATCTCCTCGAGCTTCTCCCACCCGATCTCCTACGGGAAACTTCAGCTTCATATGATAGGTCGACACCACTGCTTGAAATGCATTGAGCGCTGGTCTCCCCAGAATCACATTATAAGCCGACTCGACATCGACCACGACAAATCTCACCATTTTGACTTTCCTTAAGTCACCCTCCCCTAGGACGACAACGAGCATTGTTTCTCCTAGGGGAGCGACTTCCGAACCATTGAATCCGAAGAGCGATGTGTGTAGAGGTGTAAGTTCAATGTCAAGCTCCATCCTTCTGAGGCAGTCATAGAAAATTACGTTCACAGAACTCCCCGTGTCGACAAACACCCTCTGCACTTCATACCCCGATATCTGCGCTGTTATCATCAGGGCGTCATTATGCGGCCTCTCGACCTCACCCATATCTGCCGGTCCGAAATTCATTACTGGTCCGCTTTCCTCGACTTGTTGTACCTCGACTTTCGCATGTCTGCCCCGAGCATAGGCCTTTCTTGCTCGATTTGAGTCTCCATCAGTCGACCCTCCAAAGATCATGTTAATGACTCCTCTTTTCGGTGGGAGTTCTTCCTTTTCCGGCGATCTCGCCCACTTGCGAGGGCTCTTACTTCGCTCTCGTCTCCTGCTCGTCCTCTCTCGGTCCTTGTATATGAACTCCTTTAAGTGGCCCGCCTTTATCAGCCTTTCAATTTCGTCTTTCAAGTGTCGACAGTCGTCAGTGTTATGCCCATAGTCTTTGTGGAATCGACAGTATAAGTTGCTTTTGGGCTTCAGCGGTCCATCTTTCCTCGTCCGCGGCCATCTTACCACATCGTCGCGGATTTCCCTTTCCATAACCTCCAAAATTCTCGCATGGGGAGCCGACAAAGGTGTGTACTGAGTTGGTCTCCATCCTCTAGACCTGCCATCACCCCTGTCAGCTCTCGGGGACCCTCTTCTGTCTCCTGTCGACTTCTTTTCTTTCCTGTCGTCTCGACTGTCAGTTTGTGCCATCTTCATGCTTTGCAAGTAGTCGACCTCAGCCTCCTCGACGTTCATATATTTGGCACATCTTCCCAGCACATCGTCGAAACTCCTACCAGGTCGTTTGGCCAAGGAGTTCTTACACAATCCCGGTAGCAGTCCTCTCGTCAGTCCTCCCGATTTAATTTCCTCTGTCGCCGTTGGGCACTCGACGCATGCCTTGGTAAATCTCGCCACATATTCCCGCAATGACTCGCCTTTCTTCTGTTGCATGCTAATTAACGAGAGGTAAGATTTCTCCTGCACCCTCACACTTGCGAACTGGTTAAGAAAGCTTGAGCTGAACCCATCAAAATCTCGAATCGACCCCGCCGGGAGTTGATGAAACCAATCTTGGGCCGACCCTGTCAAAGTCGTCAGGAAGGCGCGGCATTGTACTGGGTCGCTATATCGATGAAGCACGGCCATATTCTCAAAACTCCTCAAATGTCGAGCTGAGTCTGTGGTACCGTCATACCATATGTTCAACTCCCTAAAGCCTTTGGGTAAGTCGGCTCTTAAGATCTGCTGTGCGAATGGGTGTTCTTTGGTTCCCCTGCTCTTCTTCCCGTCGACTCGAGCTTGCAAGTCGCGAACCTGCGCCAGCAGTTGCTCTAACGTCTCGTCCCTCGCCTGCGGATTGACAGTTCGAACGGAGGATTCTTCCTCGTCCACCCTCCTATTCTGTTGCATGTTCGACTGGGCTTGTTGCTCGACACGAGGCTGCTGTTCAATTCGAGGCTGATACTCAACGCGGGGTTGCTGCTCGACTCGAGGCGGATTCTCGGCTCGAGGCTGCTGCTCGACCTGCGCCATTTGCTTCATCTGGGCCGCTACAGCCTCAGCGATCATCTTCTGCATCTCGCTTCTCGTCATCGTCAAGGTCTGCTCTTCGACCTGGGGTTGGATTTGGTCCTGCATCTCCTGTATCTGTTTTCCCTCATGCCGAGACATCTCCGTCTGTTCTTTCTCCCCTCCTGGATTAGGGTTTTGACTTGTCCCTATCTGGGTCAACACCTGCAACTTCACGCCGGTTGGAGTAACAGGCGTCTCTCCGCCCAACGTCAGCCCGGGTGGCGGAAGTCCTCCGAACTGCGGTATTCCTGTCATCTGAACTATGGAGTGTTTGGTAGTGGGAAGTGGTGGTGGTCTCTTGTCCATCCACGCCCCTCTGAAATCCTCGCTCAGGTTCCTCTGCAAGCTCTCCTTCTCCGCCATTGTCAAACAGATCGGAACTGGGTGTGAAGCTCTTCCTTCCTTTAAGAACTTCCCACAGACGGCGCCAAATGATGGGTCTACTTCTGGATCCGGAGTAAACCGGTGGTTGTGAGTTCAGATCTGCTTGAACCGCCTGGAAACCGTCTCTAGACCGCAACAATATCTGCAAAAACTCAACGCCGGAGGTGTTTCCGGCGTAGAGCCTCCGACACTCAAGTCAGTATCAAAGGAATGAAGAAGGGCTGCGCAGCAGCTATAGGGCAAGTGAGAATGAATGAGAGTTAGGGTTTAGGGTTACCTCATCTCCTTTATATAGGAGTGAATACTTACGTGAGGTGCCCAAAATGCCCAAGTCGGTGGACCTAAAAGGTCCAAAATACCCCTGTCGATTCGTCTCCCCTTTGTTGCTGAGTCATCGTAAGATTCCTTCTTATCTTTGATAGTATGTGGAGCTTTTGGGTATGTTGGCAAGTGTGATGAATCGTCTTCACCACTTTGATATTCGAGATATACAGAGTCGACCTCGAGCATGGGGAGGTCGACTTACAAATATGTGCGGTTCCAGAGGCTACACCTGGTTTAACTCCTTGCGGTGGTCGTCTCTTAGAGAGTCGTCATGAGAAAGTCGACTGGCGGGAGTCGACTTAGAGTATCCAGATGGTTGGGAGTTGCATTCTTGATGTCCTTCTAGTATGAGGTCGACTAGGAAAAGTCGGTAGTTAGAGGTCGACTTACAGGAGTCGACTAGGCCGCTTTCTGCCTCCTGTTCTGTTTTCGGTAGTTAGAGGTCGGCTTACAGAAGCCGACTTGAGCATGTCGACGAGTTATCTCGACATACGAGTTGTTCAAATGGCTCACCGGTCGAGTGGGAAGCCTCTTAGACCGGGTTATCCTTATATGACTATATCAGAGTGCGAATCATCGGCTCAATAAAGCCAACAAAATCGACTCTGTGGTCACGAATGAGAGAATGAAGGTGAGAAAGAGTAGCCCTGTTCGCCAGGCCACGGCCATTCCAAGTAATGGATGTGATGGACATATCAACGGTCGCAAGAGCCACCGGACGTAGTCCGCCTATGGCGAGGCTGATTCGGGCCACCTAAAGAATGGGAAGTCATCCGTCGTGTCGTGCGGCGGAAGGGTCCAATAGCAGGGGAGATCGTCCGCCGTCTCGTATGCTGCATGGCTCTGGTCCTCGAGGCCTGTCTGCCTCGGTATGTACTCGTAGCCTGTGAGTCGTCTGGCTGGACAGACTGACCTATAGCAGCATTAGCGGGTTGTCCCATCTCCAGGGCTGTCTCCCGTCTGTCAAGGTAAAGAAAAGCACTAGAGGCGAAGCTCTCGCACGAGACGTCATGCTGCGCGCGGTTGAGCCCGCATATCTGCTCGGGGATGGGCGAAAGAGAGGGTCCAACCGGCAGAGCGCTCGGGTGCTCGCCGGTAGGAGGGGGCTGAGAGCTGGCTATAAGCTCGACCGAGCTCCCAATCTCAGCAGGGATGGGGTGGGCCGACTCATCCCCTTTCGGGGGAGCGGTGGCGGCAGTAGCCCTCGAATCCGAAGATCGGACCGAGCTAGATGCGTTCTCGGTCAAAGGACCCGCATCGCGCGCACTATCGTCGGATAGGTGGATGGACTCTCCAAGGAGGTCATCGTCATCCAGAATCGTAAGGTCGGTAATCTTAGGTGGCCTGCTGGAGGAAGGGGCAGACTCCTTCTCTGTCTCAGGAGATAGGATAGCAAAGTAGGAGTGGTTGGCCTTGAAGGCCGTCTGTAAGGTCTGTCTAGGGAGAAAACCCGTGGACTTGGGCTTTGGACCCACTAAGGCCAACTGCTTAGGCTGGTTAGGATGAGCATCCTTCCCAGTTTGGGCAGTATCGACAATCACAGCCTTGCCCTTATCCTTAGACCCCTTCGGGGTCTCGGGCGCGCGGAGAGGGCTTTTGCCCTTTCCCTTCGGGTCCCTCCGGCTGGTGGAGGTTCCCTGCTGGGTCGCACGATGGCGCTGCGGGAGGGCGGGCCGTGGCTTATTGCCCCTGATGTAGCAATCGGCCGCAACATGACCCACATGGCTGCACGAGGTGCAGAACGCGGGGATCTTCTCATAGATCACCCGTTGAACCAGAGACTCCGAGCCCTGTTCAATTTCAATCTCATGAACGAGCTCAGCTCTCAAATCTATCTCGACGCAAAATCGCGCCACGTTAGCCCTCGTCTGAAGGGCCGTCGGGGCGTCGATACGAATCGGCTGCCCAATACACTTAGCTAGTGTAGTGATGGCAGCACGGTCGTAAAGATGGGGTGGTAGGCCGGGAAGGCGGCACCACACGGGGACAACCGGCGCCTCCGTCTTCGGGTTAAACCCGGCATAATATTTGAACACCCTAGCTGGGCATCCACACAAATGAATCGAGGTCTTAAGCCAGACCTCGTTATAATCTTCGGGGAGGTGGAAAGACACTAGGAGGTGGTTGAAATTGTACCACTTAGATGATACTCTCCCCTTAAAACCCAATTTGCCTAAACCAGCAGATATATCTCGAGGTGCAGGGATAGCATATGAGAACTTAAATACCAGGGTGTTAGCTAGTTTACCTGCAAGAGCGACAGATTCGGCTTCAGTGTATCGGGCCTTCACTTTGTTCCCTTCTGAGCGGATAATGGTCCCGCAAGCATGCTCGTAATTCCCGTCAAAGGTAAAATCCTTCGGTGTTTGGCGCGGGGCGCCCGAGGCGTCATCTCTCTTCCCCGTAATCGCCTCTCGAAAGTAGAGCGGGCCAGAGGAGGTGCCCGGAAGAGGCCCAGCTGCAACGGGAATAGGCGTGGAGGTGTTCGTCGACGGTGTTTTTTTCGGGGAGAGCCCGGTAACGTGGGCCATGGCCGTCATGCTTGGGCTTTCAACGACTACACCATCTTCCCGAACATATAGGACGGTTGGTTCAGATTCTCCGGCAGTGTCCGTGGCCGTTCCGGCAAGGGTCTTAGAAGGAGAAATTAAATTTGGCCGTGGGCCTAAAATTCCGTTTGGAGATGATGACTTCGGGCCATCCTTAGTTGAACGTCCGGCTAGTTTAGTTTTTCCGGCGACCGCGGCGGTGCCGGCGCCGGAGACGGGCCGGTTGACGGCGCTTGGCGGTTGGGAGGTGGCGCCAGCGTGAACGGAGGTGGAGTCGCGCTGCTGGTAGGAGGCGATTGTCTTGGGCGGGGGTAGGTTGTGTGTGGGCTGAGAATTTTGGTTTAGGTTGGGCCCAGGAGATTGGCCCAAAGTATTGAGATTGGTGGGCTGTGGGATGATGGCTTGATGATTTGGCCCGAAAATGGGGAGGCCCAGAGCAGATTGAGATGCGGTATTGGGCCTGAAAGTGGGCTTATGAGTTGGAAAATTTTGAATTATCAGCTGAGGGTTTCGGTCTTCTGCAGTGCCTCCATTTAGACCGATCTGTTGGCTTCCATTATTGCCTGTCGACACCTCCACCGACAAAACCAGAATCACGGCAGAACGAACCGGGAGACTATTTTTATCTTCGACCTCCATAGCATCGGCAGAGTTCGAACTCAAGATGACTGGAATATTGACCTTGGAGTAATCGTTGACTGGTGCGCCGGTGACTGTCGGAAGGTTCCGACCTTCTGGGATTATTTCACCTTCTTCAATGGTTTCATTATCTTCTTCTTCCTTATTTTTTGATTTGTTTTTTTCGAGAAAAGCTGTAAATGCTTCTCGAAATTCAGGCTGGGAATCCATCTCTGAAACAGAAATGGGGGTTGAGGAATTTCTGATTGTCGGGTGGTTGGTCGGCGGCTCCATGACTGGTCGGAGCTGTGATTGTTAGGCTAAAATCGAGATGAGAGCAAAGGAAAAAAAAAACGAAAAACAGGGTATTTGGTTGATATTTGGTTTAGGAATTTAGGTTTATGCGCGAACTGGGGATGACCGGGTGCCGGCCGGCGCCGGCACCGCCTCGTCGGAGTGAGAACTGGGCAAGAATCCACAAAAAATTTGGTGAAGATGTTTGAATCCGGGTAGAAAGTTTCTAGAGAGAAGGCGGAGAAAAATTGTAGAGAGAGAGCATTTCATTTCATTTAACGTGTTTTGTTGCTAGGTTAGTTGTCTGATGCTGCTAGGTTAGTTGTGTTTTGTTGCTAGGTTAGTTGTGTTTTGTTGCTAGGTTAGTTGTCTGATGCTGCTAAGTTAGTTGTGTTTTGTTGCTAGGTTAGTTGTCTGATGTTGCTAAGTTAGTTGTATTTTTTTTAATAAAAAAATTGTAACCCATAGGATTTGAACATGGTACCTCATGGAAGCAAGACAAGCAATGCAAACATGGTACCTCACGGAAATCAACGGTCAACGTCGAAAGTCAACGGTCAACGCCGGAAGTCAACGATTCTCGCCGGAAGTCAACGCCGGAAGTCAACGGTCAACTCCGGAGTCAACGGTCAACGCCGGAGTCAACGGTCAACTATTTTATTATTTAATTAATGTATATTTTAATTGATTTTGATCTAGACAAAATGAGTGGCTAAGATTGAGTCTCACGTACTCATTTTAAGGAGTGGTCTCATTGGATCCATCCCCTATATATATATATATATATATATATATATATATATATAGATATGAAATATGCATGTTTTATATGTTCATATATATGAATCGGTTCCGGTTCTCGGTATATACTACTGATGTAAAAATAAGATTTCATTCAAATGATGTATATTAAAGTATTCATTGTCATTTTTAAGCTTGGAGGAACTCAAACTAAAAGAAGGTTTCATTCCAACGATGCATATTAAAGTATAAATGTAGCGAAATAAAAATTGTTGCAGCCTATTGATGTAAAAGGACACAACACTGTGATCGACTTAAATATTAGCAAGATAAAAATCACACATTGCGTAGGGTGATGCTTCACAGCGAACCATTGACGAAAGTCGCCTTATTTGAGCATCATTTTCATTTAAAAACATTGAAGACAACACGCATCATATCGGTTGAGCAACTCAAGTCCGGTCAATCACGCGACATGGAAAATAGCTAGCATGTGGTGTTTAGTCCCGTATTATTATCATAACTGCAATGGAGAAAACAATTTGGGTGAGATAAATCCAAATCAAAATATTATTATCAAAACAATGTAGAGGTTGCAACATTAAGATCACGAAGATGAACACGCTACATACTTTTTCCATATTTCGTACCTTCACACTACACACAAACAAATACAACAACAAAACGAGATAAGTTTAAAACTCAGGTATGAACGAGTCTATCATGTCTTATTTTCCCCACCACTTTCATAGGCCA
This sequence comes from Striga asiatica, assembly GCA_008636005.1. Lineage (NCBI taxonomy): Eukaryota > Viridiplantae > Streptophyta > Magnoliopsida > Lamiales > Orobanchaceae > Striga > Striga asiatica. The sequence continues at coordinate 47,282 of BKCP01005072.1, forward strand.
GTTTGAGGTTGGAGTCAACATCCTCTGCTAAATTTTCAAGTTAATTGATTCTCTACGATTGTTCTTTTCTTTGTCTTTTAAAGAAATCTCTCTTTGTCAGAGTACATAATTACGACCAAAATTTTTGATACTTTATTTTTCCTTATGGAATAGTTAATAAATAATTTTGTCCTTTGAAAAAATATAACACCGGTACTATTCCTAAACATTTATATTTGACTTAAGGTACTAGGCCGTGTTAGCGTACATCATTTGTAAGACCAATTTCAATATTAAATTAACGGTTGTGACGAACCAATGACGGTTAATCCGCAAAGAATATATGTACAAAAAAGAAGGATCAAATTAGAATGAGTCTTCCATGAGAAATAAGAATGAACTATAACCGTAGAATATAATATATCAACACTTCAGGGCTGGTCAAATGCTCTACTGTTGGTCAAAGGGGCGGTGACATTGTTGTAATTATGGGTACTTTTTGATTTTTCACGCAATAGAATTTCTTTTATTTTTGCAGAATATGTTGTTACGCAAAGGTGGATATTTATAGACATTACTGTGCATTTTCTTATAATATTGTGCATTTCATTTAAAACTATTGTCCATTTCTGTAGTGCGGTGGTGATTTGGTAAACTTGTGAACTTTTAACTGTTTAGGCGGTGACAATTCTATAATTTCAATTAAATATTACAATATTTTTAATGTGAACACCGTGAATATTATGGCATTGGGATAGCTATTCTGCCAATTTCGTTCAAATAAACATATATACACTATTGTGCAATTTTTTTTTTTATCAATATTGTGCATATATTAAATTTTTAATAATTTATTTTAATAATTTCGTATATATGGAGGGTATTTTTAATGTGTATAGAAATGTCCCTGTACAATTAGGGTTAAATAGTTATACTCATATCGTTTATTTTTATCAATAACAAAATTTAAAAAATTTGACGTGCTCATTACTTAATTTATAATTTTAAATATTTCAAATACACATATATAACATATAAATTTTATTTGCATTATATATGTTCACGCGATATGTTCAAAATTCTCCAGGTCACCGCTCCACCAGTTTTAATTAAAGACCAACATGAAGGCTCGAGTGATCGTCAGCGCCAAAAATGTTAAATTAAATGATGCTCTACAAATTTTAGTAGTTTATCTTTTATTGACTTTAGTTTTAAATTACCCCTTTTCTCTTCTAGAAATTCTTGACCAGTAACATCTCTCTGCAGTACTTATACATTTTATTTCCTCCTTTTTTGTGGTTGAATAATATTTTTGAATTGTGACACTATAAAATCCTGTTAAATTATATATATATATATATATATATATATATATATATATATATGATATGATATGAAGTCTCACGTGATCATCGGCGCCAAAAATGTCAACTTAAATGATGCTCTACCAATTTTAGTATTTTTTCTTGACTTTAGTTTTTTATTACCCTTTTACTCTCCTAGAAATCCTTGACCAGTACATCTCTCTGCAATACTGATACATTTTATTTCCTCCATTTTTATGGTTGAATAAATACTTTTGAATTGTGACACTATAAAATCCTCTTAAATTCATTTTCATTGTGACACTATAAAACGGACGGCTTTGAATAGTCACTATAAAGAAATCCCGAAAGAGCTTAAGTGAAATCCAGCGAGTCCATCTTAGTAGACTAATGAAAAAGGTGCTTCATCTTTTCTAAGCAAGCAAGAACAAAAGGAAAGTAAACGCCAAGCAGCGAGGTCGTACTTTTTTGTTGGAGGTCAGGTTCAAGATCCGGACTAAGTGGGAAATAAGTTATTTGCTTTTTATCGAACCTGTGAGAGCTTCCTTTCCCTAAAAGGGAATATCTTTCTCCTTGGCCTTAGACGAGAGGGCTATAGGGAAAAAAAAGAGATGTACCGAATCGAATGAGAGTACGGGATACTAGACGTAATCTTAGACGGAGAGATTGGAAGACTTGACCGGCACCCGATAGGATTAGACCCGGAATGATATGCTGCTTTTTAGACTGCTAGACAGACTGACTACCCTACCTTGGACTGGTAGACGACATCAAACTAATGCTTAGTTGATGATGTCCTAGAAAGAAACTCTCAAATGAGAGAAGCTAATTGAATAAGTGAGACTAGTGAGGAAAGAGCAACCATTTTAGGCTGACGGGACATAGGTAAGATTCCACTTTTACGGACTGCAAAGAGACTTCCAAGCTGATTAAAGAGCCTCAAAAGAGGTACAATCAAGATCAAGTCAAGTAAAAGCACATGATTTTTCTCGAATGGAAGACTTCTTCTATTACTTCGCTTCGCTTCGTTTCGTTCGTTGGGAGAGAGATAGATATATAGTTTGTGTGAAGTGTGAAGGTACGAAAGGGCACTCCTATACTGTTAGCAAATTGCTTGAACAGTTCGCTGAACTTATCCCAGAAGAGTGACCAGCGGGATAACCGCCCATGAGGGACATTCAACATTAGATCGATCTAATCCCAGGATCTTTTCTTCCGAATCAAGCTGCAACTCGGATGAGTCCATCGGAGCATGAAGAGTTAAGTAGGGAGGTTAGCGAGCTGATTTAAAGGGGACTTGTCAGGGAGAGGTATGAAGTTGCTCGACCGGGTCTATGCAATTGAGCTCGACCGACAGGTACTAAAAGTGGGGAACTTTACCCGGGGAGGAAGAAGAAGGAACGAGGAAAGGAAGACTACCTAAGTTCTTTTCCCGCTCGAGTGAACTGAAAGGAATAGTTTTGACTTCGCCCTTTCTTTACTGGCACTGAACACTCGAACAATATTTCAGATTAAGTCTCACCGGCTACCAAAACTTGACCTTGACCGAAGTCTTTTTTGCATGAAATTAACTAAAAAGAGAGAATCTTCTATTCTCTCTTATTACATTCAATTTGCGAGAAGAAAGGTCTTCTAGAGCGGCTAGTAGCTGCTAGTCCCCCCCAATTTCCTTTTAGCGCTAGAAAGAAAAGATGCTCTTCTAGGGATTCATGAAAGGACAGTCCAGTTTTCTTCCTTAGTCTAAGCCTTTTCTTCCGCACACGCACAGTGAAGACTTATTTTGCCGGTAAAGCTACTTTCTCCTTGTACCTCGCGGTAAAGAAACTAGCTGTGGTGGAACTCCCTTCGGTAAAGCAACATAGTACCTTTCCCCCCTTTCTGGACTTTCCCCCCTCCCCCGTAAAAGCTCGCTGCACAACAAGTCAACTCCCTCCCGGCCTCAGTCAAGTCGATGGAAGACCCTCGCCTACTTATTTAATGCAGACGTTCTCCCTGAATATGTGATTGTGAAAATTGGCAAAATGGTTTGTGGCTTTCTCTAGGGAGAAGGTGGTGGTAAAAGAAAACTGCATTCGTTTTTTTAGGATAAAATGAGTTTGCCTCGCCAAAATGGTGGATTGAATTAGGTTGGCGGATAATTCAAGAAACTGATAGTCTTTCGATTGAGGTAGAATGTGCTTGCGTACTCTTCGATTCCTGCGGGAAGTGTGGGATTAATTGAATTTCATTCTTGTCTGCTAAGAGAATTCTTCTTCCTTACAGCTTGCGTTCGATGCATCCACCGTACTAAGAGCTCCTTCTTGAAGAACCGATTCTGTAACAACCCTGTTTGTCCCATTTTTGTTGCGTTTTTCTTATTTATTTTTCATTTCTTTTTATCCAGTTTTAGGTCTTTTCATTCATTTTTACTTCGTTTTGTATATTATTGCATGTTTTCCTTTATTTGGTGTCATTCTGTATTTTTCGGTCGTTTCTCGGTTTTCTCCACTTTTGTGTTCGTCTGTGGTGTGTAGGTCAGGTGCCTCGTCGACTGTGATTTTAAGGAGAAAAATATTTTTGGGCAAGCCCAATTAGTAGAGGGCTTCATTGGCGACAAGCAAGAAAAAACGGAATCGAATTCCGAGTCCAGACGAACCCGAACGGGCCTGAGAAACTAAGTCGAGCAAGCTGTCCGGACCGCCGCGCCAGGCCCTCGCGCCGCTACACCCGCCATGGGCCTTTAGACGGTGCATCTCCCAGTACCGCGCCGCGGAACGCCCCGTGCCGTGCCAGCATTCCAGCGTCGCGCCGCTACACTCCCCGCGCCGTGACTACCGCGCCCAGGTTTTCTCTCCATGCCGCGACGCTATGCGCGAGACTCACCACGCCCCGACAGAGCACTCACGCACCGGATCTGCCACGCCGCTGAGAAGCCCCGCGCCGCGGAGCACTACCCTGCCGTCTGCCGCGCCGTGCCTGAGCCACCACGCCGTGATGCTGTGCCAAGTATAAATATGGATCGGGCTCGACAGAAAAAGGGGACCTCTCATTCCCACGCGTTCCAGAAACAAGAAAACCCTACCCTTCGTCCCTTTCACTTGTTTTTCATCGTTTTCTTCATAATTTTCATTGTTGAACACGGTTTTGCACTCGGATTTTGCTACTTCTTTTGGAGTAATCTTGTTTATCAGATTCAACTCTCAATTTCGGTTAATCGTAAGACTTTCTGTTCTTCTAATCCATGAATTTGTTTGTCTTGATTTGTGAGATTGTTTGTGTTGAATCGATCATGAGTAGCTAAATTCATATGCTAGGGATAGGGGATTGATGTTTTGATATCGTTTGTGATTGTCGGGCTCAGGATTGTTCAATTTCATACGAGTTGATCTTTTTCTAGGGTTTTTCAATTGTCGGGCTTGAGTATTTAGAATTGTTGAAGGGTGACACTTCAATCACCAATTGTTTACAATTGAGTTCGATTTATGCTTGCTTGATGTTGGTTATTCTATACGGACTAGTTGATTAAACACTTTCTAGTCTACTTTAATCGACTCTTAGAACCGAAAGGGGAGGAGTCGGTTGAAATAGGCTCGTATGAGCTAGGCTTGTTCGTAACTGTATTGCCTAGGAGTTAAATGAATTGCTAATTTGTCGTTCTAGTTTGTTCTCTTGTTACGAAAAGTTATTGAGAATGAGTGCTTGAACGTGTCGATTAGTCAAATCACTTAACCGAACAATCTCTTGCTTGACAATTACATTTTCGAACCAAAACGGATATCCCCGACTCCCTAGCTCCTTAAATCCTACTAGTTCTTCGTCGTTGCTTGCTATTTCTTTGGCATAATTTTAATTACTTTAGTAGTCGATAATATAAGCCAAAACCAATCATTTGAATTAGAATGTTTAGGAATGTTATTTCTTTTATTAGTGCTTGAATAAACGTACAGAATATTCCGGCTGACCTTCCTCGTGAGACACGACCCGGTGTTCGAATCTTTCGATTCTACTCCGTAAAATTATTTACAACAAATTGGCGTCGTTGCCAGGGAAGGTTTAGGACATATTTTGTGCACTTATTCATCTTACTTTTCGTGTTTCTTTTTGGTTTTGTGTTTTTCTTGTTTTCTGTGTTTCTTTTCTTTCGTATTTTATTTTCTTTTCTTTACCATTGGTGCTCGTATGTGTACCAGGAGTGGACGTAAACTCAAGGAGAGCCTGAGAGAACTGCTAAACGAGCTTACTCTCGAATCAAACGAAGAAGGCGAGCACCGACTAGAATCATCCGAGGGGAGTAACTCAGACATGGCTGATCAACAACCGCCTCGCAATATCCTTCGGAACCTGGCCCAACCCATGATCGGGCCAATCACTTCCTGTATCCGGCTGGAGCAAGACGCCCGAAACCATGAGCTGAAAATGGTCCACTACAATCAGCTCCCATCATTCCACGGGCTCCCCAACGAAGACCCGCTCCACTTTCTTCGGGAGTTTTACAACGTCCTCCAGACGTTCCCTTTGCATGGGCTAACCGAAGATCAGCTCAAAATGCGGTGTTTCCCAGAAACTCTAAAGGATCGGGCCAAGGCTATGACTCTCGCCCCAGATTCTCTAACAACTTGGGCCGAAGTCTACGCTAAATTCGTTGGGAAGTACTATTCCCGTCAGAAGACCCAAGATATCCGGTCTCAGATAGTCTCTTTTGCTCAGCTGCCAAACGAGCCCCTTCACGAGGCCTGGGAATGTTTTAAGGATCTACAGAGGCAATGCCCCCACAACCTCTCCCCTGGGCTGTTAGCTAATTGCTTCTACGACTCCCTCCATCAGAACTTGCAGTATATGGTGGATACTGCAGCCGGAGGGGACATTGGAGGCAAAACGGCTGGAGGAGATGATTGTGATATATGAGACGATGAGTGCGAACTCGTCTCAGAAGAGCATCAGAGGAAAGAGGGCGACAGTGCAGGAGATTGGAACGAGTAACAATGCCATGGCCCAGCAGCTAGCCGAGCTCACGGAGCAGATGAGGGTACTGAATGCTAGGAGTTCCTCACCAATTCGGACTATGGCCGTAAAACCCTTGCGGCGCATGTGGAGTTCAGGGACACAGTTATGAGGTGTGCCCTATGGCTCTCGAGCCAAATTATGGAGAGCAAGGAGCTGAGGTCAATGCAGTGCAAGAATATCAGAACCGGCCCGGAAACGACCCGTACTCTAACACATACAACCCCGGGTGGAGAAACCACCCAAGTTTCTCCTGGTCTAACAACAACTCCCACCAGCCGCCTCAGCCTAACTTTGTCTCCTATCAGCAACAACCCAGGGGACAAATGTTAAGGTTGTCAGCACCAGAAACCGGACCAAGCCCGCCAAACTCAGACGAAAAATTGGATAAAATTCTTCAGTACATGGCCAATGGTGAGCAGCGGAGTGCGAATAGTGAGGCTTCCATTAAACGTTTGGAAACACAGCTGGGCCAGCTAGCCACTCGGGTGGGGAACATCGAGGTGGAGCTGAAGAAAGACAGGTTGCCGAGCCAACCGGAGCATGTAAATGCGGTAACCGTAATTATGCCTGAGAGAGTGCCAGAGGAAAAGGTGGGCCCGAAAAATTCACCCAAATGGAAGACACCCCAGTGACACCACCACCAGAGCCTACTTTACACAGATCTCCGAACCCCTACAGATCGAAGATTCCCTTCCCGAGCCGACTCTTGGAGGAGAAAGACCGAACGATGATCCGAGACCTTCACGCGATGTTGGCTAAGGCCACTGTCGATTTATCTCCTCCCGACGTGATGAAGAAGATACCGGCTTACGCGAGATTTTTCAATGAAGTTGCAGCAAATAAGCAGAAACTCAGAAACGGTGAAGAAGTGCTCGGGTGTGAAGCTGCAAGTGTCTTTCAACAAAACTTGCCGAAAAAAGAGAAGGACCCTGGAGGCTTCGTGATTTCTATGGCCTTTGGGAATGGGGAAGAGACATCGGGATTGCTTGACCTAGGAGCGAGCATAAATCTCATGCCACTTGCAGTCTATCATAGACTTGGGTTCGGGGAGTTGAAGCCCACCAAGATGCGCTTACAGCTTGCAGACCGTTCATTCTGTCATCCCGTAGGAATTGTGGAGGATGTGCTTGTCCGAGTGGGGAAGTTGATAGTCCCCGTGGGTGTGCTAGATGTGGGGAGCGTTCAAGAAACTGACAAGGAGCACACCATCCTCCTCGGACGACCCTTCATGGCGACCACTAGCACGGTCATCGATGTGAGGAAGGGGACGGCGAGCATGACAGTATTGGGCGAGTCCATTGCCGTTTCTGTGAGAGAGACCCAGCCTGAGCCGCAGGCAAAGTTGGTGGAAGAGTGTGCATACCTCCGGAAGATTGAGCAGCTAACTGAGAAAGCGTGCATTCGAGAGCATGCTAAGGTGTCATTGTAGGACCGAGCTAAGATGTCCAGAGAGTTGCCCCGATCCCAATGGGGCGAGAGATTTGAGCTGATGAAGGCCCACCGTTGTTCGGGGCCTGCCTACCGCCACCCTCCACCCGCACCACCGGATTCACAGTGACTAGTCTAGTCACTGTACCATGTATGCTTGTATCTTTTCCCTTCTCTTTATTTTCGTTTTTGTTTTGGTTTTTCTGTCTTTTATGTTGGTTGATTATGTGGGCAAACTTTCCTAGCACTGATGATCGACAATGGGGACATTGTTCGGTTTTAAGTGTGGGGGAGTTTTTGCATGATTATGTGCCTTATGTGGTTGACCAGGTCTAGTTCTTTTAGGTTGTTTTTATTTTCTGTTTTTATTCTAGTGTCTTTTCTTGAGTCAGCTGTGTGTTTTTTAGTATGGATTATGGTGAATTTTGAGATTTGTTGATGATAGTTGATGAGGTTGAGGAGATGTGATGATGATCATGACCAGTATGTTTTGATGAACTTGATGTGTCATTTTGTTGGACATTTATTTACCCTATGTGAGGTTTGAGCCTTAGTTGTTTCTTGAGAGACATTGGTCGAAATTTGTGTTGATCAGAACTTGCTTTGAGTTTGTTTTGAAATGAAGCGATTGTAGTTGTGATTTGTGAAAATGATTGAGGAATTCCTTTGACAAAGCTTGTTTTAGCCTTTTCATTGTCCCTTGAACTTATATTTTCACTAGTAGCCCGTTGAGCCTTGAACCGTATTTCTTGTCAACCGATTCGACTGAGTTATTTGAGATTTGACAATCTACTTGATATGATGACGGAGCTTTCTAATATGTGTTGATAAGGTATAGAACTTGTTTGGGTTGCATTTTGAGTGCTTGAAAAAAAAAAAAAGAAAGACGAGAGCTCACAAGGCGATTCGAATGGATTCTGCTCCTCTTACTAGTCGATTCACGTTGATGGGTAATGAGAATTGGGAAACTACTGTAGGACACTTGGAAGACCTCCAATGTGTAAACCTATGGACTGTTGTCCTTTCGATTTGTTGTTGTTCAGAAAAAGTTACTCTCCAAAAATTAAAAAAAAAAACAAAAGAAAAGAAAAGACAGTCGAGTACTTAATTTGCATTTCATCTTGAGCGTGTATGAGTGTTGCATGGAGTTTTGATGGGATTGATTGGTTTCATGTTGATGTTGGGATAGGTGGTGGAGCAGTCGAGTAGTTTATATGCTCGAGAATTTGATTGTTTATTTGAGTCGCTTTATCTTTATTTTGGTCTTCCCCTTGTGCAAACTTCCTTTATTGCAACCCTAGAAGTCCTCTTGATTTGCACTTCATGATTTTTGATTGTCTTTAGAGTATGAATAGACAATGAGCAAGCTTATGTTGATGCATGATGATCGACTAATTTGAGCGTATCCACTTCATATTTATGAAAGAAGCTGTGTGAGGCATATATGTATTATATTTCCGTGCTTGAGAGTTTGTCTTTTCAAAGCGTTGCATTCGAGTTGTAATTGAGGTGTGCTATATTGGTCATTGGAAGTCTCCTCGGCTAAGTTGATTAATTTGAGGCTTGTCTTATTTGAAACTGTTATCCATGCTCGTTTGCTTGCTTTCGTTTCTTTTCTTTTCTTTTTGTTCGGGACGAACAAAGGTTTTAGTGCGGGGGAGTTGTTTGTCCCATTTTTGTTGCGTTTTTCTTACTTATTTTTCATTTCTTTTTCTCCAGTTTTAGTTCTTTTCATTCGTTTTTAGTTCTTTTTTTATATTATTGCGTGTTTTCCTTTATTTGGTGTCGTTCTGTATTTTTCGGTCGTTTCTCGGTTTTCTCCGCTTTTGTGTTTGTCTGTGGTGTGTAGGTCAGGTGCCTCGTCGACTATGATTTTAAGGAGAAAAATACTTTTGGGCAATCCCAATATGTAGAGGGCTTCATTGGCGACAAGCAGGAAAAAACGGAATCGAATTCCGAGTCCAGACGAACCCGAACGGGCCCGAGAAACTAAGTCGAGCAAGCTGTCTGGACTGCCGCGCCAGGCCCTCGCGCCGCTACACCTGCCACGGGCTTCAGACGGTGCATCTCCCAGTACCGCGCTGCGGAGCGCCCCGCGCCGTGCCAGCATTCCAGCGCTGCGCCGTGACTACCGCGACCAGGTTTTCTCTCCACGCCGCGACGCTACGCGCGAGACTCACCACGCCCCGACAGAGCACTCACGCACCGGACCTGCCACGCCGCTGAGAAGCCCCGTGCCGCGGAGCACTACCCTGCCGCGCCGTGCCCTCCTTGCCGCGCCGTGCCTGAGCCACCCCGCCGTGATGCTGTGGCAAGTATAAATATGGATCGGGCTCGACNAATTCCGGCATAATAAGAATTCCAGCGCTGCGCCGTGACTACCGCGACCAGGTTTTCTCTCCACGCCGCGACGCTACGCGCGAGACTCACCACGCCCCGACAGAGCACTCACGCACCGGACCTGCCACGCCGCTGAGAAGCCCCGTGCCGCGGAGCACTACCCTGCCGCGCCGTGCCCTCCTTGCCGCGCCGTGCCTGAGCCACCCCGCCGTGATGCTGTGGCAAGTATAAATATGGATCGGGCTCGACAGAAAAAGGTGACCTCTCATTCCCACATGTTCCAGAAACAAGAAAACCCTACCATTCGTCCCTTTCACTAGTTTTTCATCGTTTTCTTCATATTTTTCATTGTTGAACACGGATTTGCACTCGGATTTTGCTATTGCTTTTGGAGTAATCTTGTTTATCAGATTCAACCCTCAATTTCGGTTAATCGTAAGATTTTCTATTCTTCTAATCCATGAATATGTTTGTCTTGATTTGTGAGATTGTTTGTGTTGAATCAATCATGAGTAGCTAAATTCATATGCTAGGGATGGGGATTGATGTTTTGAAATCGTTTGTGATTGTCGGGCTCAGGATTGTTCAATTTCATACGAGTTGATCTTTTACTACGGTTTTTCAATTGTCGGGCTTGAGTATTTAGAATTGTTGAAGGGTGACACTTCAATCACCAATTGTTTACAATTGAGTTCGATTTATTTGTTGATGTCGAAAATCGGACGATCAACTATCAAATGTGAATCGAATTGTTGAATGAAAAATGAAGGACAAAATTGATAGAAAATGATCTTTCTTTATTATGGAAGAAGGTGAAAAATGGAGAGAGAGGCATCCAACCTCCCCCCCCCCCCCCCCCCTCTCTCTCTTGTATTGTGGGGGATAAAAAATATGAGGAGAAGCCTGTTAGTGTTATATACTGAAAGCTTGGCTTTGCATGTTATTACACATTTACCCTTTATGAATGAGAATCATGTTAGATTAAACAAGTTCTACGTTCTGTTGTTCTGCACTTAGATAGGGTGGGTCGTCATCGGGCGAACCGAAGATCACTCTATCAGTCACTTGCGAACAAGAATAGTTGTTCACAACCTAGATGGACATGAACAC
>BKCP01005072.1:59261-73105 GCA_008636005.1 Striga asiatica
AGTCTGGCAGCAAAATTTCGTTTTGATCTGTTTGCATCCGTTTGATCCAGTTTTGATCTGATCTTGTTCGTGCAACCCAAGACGCGTGTTGCGGTCAATCAATTGCGGTCAACCGTTCGTGGTCAACCAGATCTACATAAATTTTAAGCCGTAAGTTCTCTACGTCAAACCTTTAGATCCGCTGCGCATAGGTTTACGTTTGCTATTGAATTCGTGATTTGTACATAACGAGATCCTCACAGATCCCAACAAAGCCCCCTTCTCTCTCTTCCTTTCGATATATATACCTGGCCCTCTCCTTACAAGTGGGCTAATTAAATAAGTAAAAAATGGTACATTATTGTAGGGCCCATTTATGGCTTTTGACAATTCCGGTTGACGTTCATCTTTTTGGCTACTGTGGCGTCTTTTCGGAGGCAGCTTCTTTAGGATATCTGTACCGATCGGGCACCTCGAATTCTGTCCGGTTCCGTACCGGGTCTGGTCGGCCTTTGGACGATCAACTTGGAATATTTGTTTGTATATTTATTTTTTACGTACTTTCGGCTCCTTGGTTATCGGGCCGTATTTTATTATTTCGTTTATTATTTAATTAATTGGAGCCATATTAGGTATCAACATTATTCTTGCTTGATGTTGGTTATTCTATACGGACTAGTTGATTAAACACTTTCTAGTCTACTTTAATCGACTCTTAGAACCGAAAGGGGAGGAGTCGGTCGAAATAGGCTCGTATGAGCTAGGCTTGTTCGTAACTGTATTGCCTAGGAGTTAAATGAATTGCTAATTTGTCGTTCTAGTTTGTTCTCTTGTTATGAAAAGTTATTGAGAATGAGTGCTTGAACGTGTCGATTAGTCAAATCACTTAACCGAACAATCTCTTGCTTGACAATTACATTTTCGAACCAAAACGGATATCCCCGACTCCCTAGCTCCTTAAATCCTACTAGTTCTTCGTCGTTGCTTGCTATTTCTTTGGCATAATTTTAATTACTTTAGTAGTCGATAATATAAGCCAAAACCAATCATTTGAATTAGAATGTTTAGGAATGTTATTTCTTTTATTAGCGCTTGAATAAACGTACAGAATATTCCGGCTGACCTTCCTCGTGAGACACGACCCGGTGTTCGAATCTTTCGATTCTACTCCGGAAACTTATTTACAACAAACCCCTAAGGCGAATCTATCTAAATAAACCACAAACTCCCATTAAGATTTTGGATTGCCTGCTATTCCTGCTACTCCATATCGGCATATAGGAAAGGTCAAGAAGCAAATCCCAATGCCCTAATGTTAACTACCTCTCACAACAAAAAGAAAAAAAGAAAAGAAAAAGCAAAAGAGCATTGAGTATGTACTGGCAAAATAGCCCCAGAAAGAAGAAAAGGGAGAAAGACTGAAGGAAGGGGTCAAGTAAACAAGGCTTGAAAGGGAAAGCCGGGCTCGCTTGTGCCGGTTCATAGAAGGTCTACAAGCAGAAAGAGGGGCAAGTGAAAGGACTGCCCGAACTCACTTAACTAAATAGGTACTTAATAAGAATACGCCCCGCAGGAAAAGAAAGCAGTGAAATGGTGGGTGCTTCTTTTGTTTATGTAGGAAGGAAAAAACGTATTCCCTAAAGTATATATAAGTAGGCAACCAACTGAGAAAAAAAGTGAAGCTATAAACTTTGTCCCCCGTTAGTGACTGTGTATTCGACAGTAGACCAATCCGAACTTGGTAGTGACTATACTATTGGAACCTAGTGTACAAGTTTCACCCGTATTCGATGGTTTCAAAACAGCTGTCATTGAACTATATGCTGCAACTATCTTATCGATGAAGGAAGGCCAGCCACGTAATAAGTGTGGCGCATTTGAGTGAGGAGAAAATATTCTCTTTCGCTAACTTCATCCATCAAAAGCTACTTACTAGATCTCCTCCTTCCTAGCCACGTAATCTACAGCTCCTTCCTCCGTAATTCTATGTTGTGCAAGCTGCGCCCTTTCCTCTTGCTTTACACAGTGCACGACAACTAACTACTTACTGCCTGTAAAGCTTATGACATCACAGCCTTTTACACCTCTTCCCTCGCTCGTGGAGCATCCCCATGCATGGGCCAACCTTTCTTTCATTTTTATATACTGATATATATATATATATATATATATATATATATATATATATATATATATATAGGCAAGGGATCATATGAGAATAAGGGCTTGGGTGAGAAATAAGAATGAATAGGAACCGTCGGATCTGTCCAAACAATGGCTGAGATTAAATATCTCACGCACCTAAATCAGATTTCACGTGGTGGCATAAGCGTAATTATAGCTCAACTTTATGGTGATGTTTATGTACCAAAGGGCACCACCATAATTTCACGTAACAGGCTAGGGGTAAACCCTTGTTCTCAAACACATTGATTGCAAAATTGAATCAAGGGCGCATTTACTTCCTTCTTCAAGCTTCTCTTCCGACAATGGAGGTGTGGCGACAATGGAATCAGTTTCACCATTAACGTGAGGTTTTTGAGCCGATTTTCACTCCGATTTCCACCATTGATCCATGTTCAGGTGAGATCTTTCCAGATCCGGCAAGTTTGAGATGTTTTATTATTATTGCATTCGCGGAGATTTTTATTGTTCATTGTTCAATTTTGATGTTAGCATTTTAAGTGAACTGGGGGAAAAAGGAGATCGAATTTAAATTATTTGCTCATTGTTCAATTTTGATGGTTAGACCAATATTTCTGTGGTGTATGCTGAAAGTATTAGTTGAAATCAATCCTGATTTCATTTGAACTAAATCTATGATTGTGGATTATGTACTGTTTATCTCAGATTAAACGGATTTCGACTTCTTTGTTTCTACACTACAGAGATTTGGTGACTTGTTGTTGAATTTGCCATAGCCCATGATCTTCATATAATTACCACTTGTGTTATAATACTTTAAAGAGATTTGGTTGAATATTTTGATAATCCAGATATTGCTATAAGTAGTTGTCTTGTGAATACATTATGTGATCAATCACAATACTTTGTTTATCATTGATCCATTTTCTTATATGCATCAAAACTTTGGTAGGGTATGGAGTTGTATTATTTTAAGGTCAAAGATAAATTTGTGAATAAATATCAGAACTAGCAAGAATATTGTCATTGCCTAACTTCTTCAATAATAAATTGTTGGTTCACCATTAATAAATCCATCATGGGATGCATTATTTTTATGCATTTGCAGAGCTTTAGGATCTTCAAAGCTCAAGCTGTGTGTGTTCATAAATCTTTTCATGATCTGCCTTCTCTGTTCATACTTGTCTTTGGCACTAAAATATTAATACCTACCTGATTATAAGTTTTTTAATCAGAGCTTGAATGTCAGATTTTATTTGACATATTGTATATTACTTACTGTGTAGTTATTTATACTAATATGTGTATCGTCCAGGCATTAACAACAATTCAATGGACCCGACAGTTCAAAATTGGGCAATAAAGGTCAATATGTTAATTTTCTAAGAAGGTTGTGATAGTTTTTATATGTTATCTATACGTGCCTTACGTTTATATGATGATATAGGTGCACATTCAGTCGTCGAAGGTGGATCGATTGGACCTCCATCAGCTTCGATAGGTATATTGTTGTAGTATGGTCCATGAGTGGCATAGTCACTTTTTGTGGTGTTTGTAACCTTTTTCAATCATCTCAGTTACGCGTCGTCGTGCGAGTTTAAATTTATCTCAACAAGAAACTGTACCACAAGACGCCGACCATGCCCAGGGAGGTACACATATGTTTATTATATATTTTGATATATTATGATTATTAATTATTCTAGTCATTTCACTTTGTGTTCGTTTAGTTGCAACCACCAAACAGAAAACTGATGCACCGAAACAGCCTGATAAACATGGAAAACGTGCAAACATGATTGGTCAAACAACGATAATTTTGTTGATGACGTACCTCGACTGAATCGTGATTTGAATGTGGTGGCACAAGATGGTATATTACCTTTCAATTATTCATATCCTATCTTAATATACACGAGAATTGAAAGTTTAAAAGATTTAAATTTCTGTTACCAACAACCATTCTTATTATGTCCATACCATGTTTGATAAATTGCAGCAAGCAAGCGTAAGAGTGGTGCAGCAATTCGGGCAGATGGACGTGGGAAACGTGCAAAAATAATCGGACCGCCTGAAAGTGAGGATGCCCATGAAACCCAAACAAAACGTTGTCAAACAACGGCAATGAGAGATGGTACAAAGTTCTACATCTTACGATCACCATAATTGTTTACGTTACACAATACTAGATTGTATATAAGTTTATATAACTTTTAGGTAATGCAAGAGGGCAGCGGATCATTAACGAAAAAAGCTGGTACGCATGCATTAGAAGATATCGGGGCAAAAACCGATGATGCATTCCCGACCATCCACACAAGAACGTCACCAGCCATATTTGTGAAGGCGGTGTCCAGTTTGTCCGAAGACCAGAAACGTGCAGTTCACGAGATGGGATTTGGATGCTTGCTCGATTTGACGATAACAGCAACCCCAGCCAAAATGGGATACTGGCTGGTCAATAATTTCAACCATATGGACCGAAAGCTGCAATTGTATGACGGGGGAAAGGTCCATGTGAAGGAGAATGATGTGTACAGTGTGTTGGGGCTGCCCCGTGGATCTATCGAGATTGCGAACAGGAAGAAAAATACGGAGTCGGGAGTGTTAAATGAACGGGCTAACATGTATGGTGTCAGTGTTGCGATCAAAATCACAGCTACCAAGGTGTTGGAGATGATTCAAGATTGTGAGAGAAGCGACGATTGGTTCAAGCGTCACTTTGTTGTTCTTATGGTTACGTGTCTCTTCGAGAGTTCCCAGAATGGCGTGGCAAACTTGCGCACAGTTCACTTGCTCGATGATTTGTCGAACGTGAGCAAGATGAATTGGTGTGCATACTTGATTTGATGTCTGGTGGGTGCTGAAAAGGCGTGGAATGCCAATCAAAAACGCAAAAATTTCACCGGTCCGCTTTTATTTCTGACGGTTAGTGCATTTGATCCTTGGTGATGTTTACTTTATGTAATTTATTAAATTTATTCCAATGAACCACAATGACTGATGTATTGATTTGTCACTCTTTATTTATTTAATTTTTTATATGTATTTATTGTTTTACTTTGTTTGTGCAGCTGTTTTATGTCGACAAGGTGGTGCTGTCATATAGAACCGTAACGAGATCACTACCGGTTTTGAAATCATGGAACAACTTTATGCTGAAAGCGAGAGAGGGGGATGAGATAGTGGCTGGTGCGTTTGGGAGAGGATATGTGGATGACGATGTACATGTGGATGATGCTCGTCACCGTGCCAAAATAGACATTGGCAGTCCCAATGGCAACGACATGAACCGTGCATCAAAACTCAGTGTCCAGGTAAATATACATATTAGTCTGTTTTACTATATGACTTTTTTTTTATTATTGTTATTATTATTATTATTATTATTATTATTATTATTATTATTATTATTATTATTATTATTATTTTATTATTATTTTTTTTTTTTGGCATGTTATGCTTATGATATTATATTTGTTGCAACCATTAGCATTCAATGGTGCAATAAGTGTAGTAGTTATGTGCAATCGGGCTCTTTATATATACAATGTGATATGTGTTTGTGAAACGTGTATTTGGTGCAACAGTCGCAGAACATTTGTGCAATATGTGTAGCCATTTGGTGCATCCTGTTACTGTTGGATCCATATCTTGTTATATGACTTATTTTTTCATCCTATGAGTGACATTCTTGTATTTTTACACATTTAACTGATTTGTTTTACCCTTTTATTTTTTTTTTCAGACGTTTATGCAGGAATTCGCATCAAAGACACGTGTTCTTGCCATGGCCGGCATTGAAATTATACAATTGGTTGAGAATGCACCGCGAGACCTGTTGGGTGACGATAATTTCACGAAAATGCAAGGAGCGGTACAGAAGTTGCTTGGGATTTGCAATGAAGATTCTAAAGGGAAGGGCAAACAACATATGCCTGATGAACCTAGCCAGCATGCGACTCGTGATGATGGATCACCCTTTAAGGCCCCAACTCAGATTGTTGATGACGATTTCTGGAATGATCCCGATAACATAGCTGCTATAGATGCGATCGTTGATGCTGTTGCACGTCGTGACCATTTCAAACGGATGCACTACGACGGCCCCAGCTACAACTTGGGATTGGGTCTTTCGTCGGATGAAGAGGAAGACGACATGGACATAGATCACCGTCAACTACTCCTCCACACATGAGTGCTGGACATCACATAGACGAAGTCGCGGTCGGAGAGCCTTCCACTGTACCTGTGCCATCAGGTATTTTATTTGAGTTTATCATTTCACGTTTATAACTAAATATCTGATTGTTGTTGTATATACGTGTTTAATGACTTATATTTTGTATTTTGTGTTTTTTTTTTGTCAAGCTGATTGTGATGCGGTGGTTAATGAACCGGTCGTTGATACGGGTCGTGATCGTGTGCAAGGTATGTACCGTATATATTGTATATATATGGGTCTTTATTATACTGTTCGTTGTGATTGTTATTAAATTTTATTTTTTACGTGTTGGATAGGTGTCGGTGGTGATACGATTGTTGATGTTGTTGACGTTGGATGACCAAAAAGGAGTCCAAAGTTATCCAGCTTCCTTAAATCCCCTTTCAAACTGTGGTGTATTGATGTGGTTAAGAAACTCGACAGACAGGAAAATATGGTCGTTAATTGGGTTCTGCATAAAGCTTAGGAGTAAGATATATGTTGCGCCATAGTGTTATCTTTTTCTTTAATCAACTTTGTTGTCCAGTGTAATTATATATTATGGTCTTACTGTGTGCTGATAATATTTATTTTATGCACAGTGATGTGATTATATATCAGTCTGTGTCCGGTGAGTATATTGTGAAGAGGGATGTGGTGGCATGCTTGGCATCGAATATGCCAATCAACGAGGCACATATTGATCTGTGGGCTCGTATAATGAACTGCAATGAGAAGATCGGGAGTCATGGTTCAGTACTGTGTTTCTTCGCAACCACGCATCCGTGTAATGAGGTACATCGTCATATATTTTGGTTTATTAGAAGCATACTTATGATTTTTTTTCAGTAATGCTTACTATAAAAGTTTGTGAATCACAGCTTTTTTTCAAGGGAAAGAGAAAGAAGAACGTAAGTTACAAGAACTTTGTGGAGATGCTAGATGGAGATATGAATCGAACGTGTGTCTACAACCGGAAGAAAGTTTCAATGGTATCCCAATTTATTGCATTTCGATTATTGATCATGATGTGCAACATTACATTATATACATATATATATATGTATATATATATATATATATTTGTTTGAATTATAGTACGTGTTCCCCGTACACTCTGGTGGCTTTAGTGGGTTGATTTGCATTTTGCCGGACAACTGGAAGATACATATCCTAGATAATGCTTGCTTATGTAAAGACGCCTCCATCAAGAAATCCTTCGCGTCGCTTGCTAGGATTTTGGTAACAACTATATCCACTTGTAGAAAGTTAACTTTTTTTTTTTTATTGGATATATATATATTATTGCTTTTTTTTTTTCTTGTTTTCATTTTGTTTTACATGTTAGCGTGTATACTTGTTGCAGCAACAATCACTTGCGAAGTACATGGCACAGATGAGTATGTCGAAATCGTCAAAGTCGGTCGCGCTCTCGATTCTGGACTTCATTGATTTGCCGTGGACTGATGGTGTCGACGACGTAGATGCCGGCGTCCTAACAATGCGTCACATGGAGACATTCAAAGGACGTGTTACGGAAGGCTGGAACCCGGGTGTGAAGAAGGCTGACAAGAGGCAGATCGACCTCATGAGGAAGCGCTACTGCTACGTCATTGCGTTTGCTCCATACAACAAGGTGAAAGACGCTAACCTCCTTGAATCAAAGAGGTCTGCAAGGAAGAAAGGCGGTGTTGTGTGATGTGTCGCATGGGTCGTTTGTTGTTGGACCCGTTAGACGTATTGTTGCCATGTTTTGGTTTATTACATATGCGTGTAGGACCTAATGTTTGGTACGCCCGTCGCTAGATGCTTATTTCTAGCACTATGGTTTTGAATGACTATTCTAGTAGTTTGTTATGATTTGATTTCGTCGTTTTTGGTATGTTAACGCGACAATATATATTGTTTCTTTTGTTTTATGGTGGCTGAACGATGCGATGTGACTGTATATAAAGTGCAACGACATATTGTATATTGTGCAATGTGACTGTATATAAAGTGCATTAGCGTGGCATATACAGGAGAAATGCTTAAGTGCGACATTACAGTATGTAAAGTGCAACGGCATATTCTATATCGCGCAATGCGATTATATAGAAAGTGCAG
Organism: Striga asiatica; assembly: GCA_008636005.1. Taxonomy (NCBI): domain Eukaryota; kingdom Viridiplantae; phylum Streptophyta; class Magnoliopsida; order Lamiales; family Orobanchaceae; genus Striga; species Striga asiatica. The sequence continues at coordinate 67,696 of BKCP01005072.1, forward strand.
TGATGTAGTATATACATAAGAAATGCTTGCATTGCCAGACGTTTGGTTGTTGCGATGTCGATTTGCTGCAATCTTAAATACGTATGTGTATTAGGCCGTTATAGCAAATTATTTAGTAATTGTGTAAATACACGAGTTCATACACTATACTCTTCTTTAAGATTCACATGGTATCAACAATTGAAAAAGTGCAACGCGATGTCCATGGAAGTGCAACGCAATGTTTAGAAAAGTGCAACGCATAATCCAAAAACGTGTGATGTACACATTGTGTTCGCAGTTAATGTGCGCACCCAAAATACCACATAAATATCCCACTGGCATACATATTAATTATCAGCCAATACCACTGAAAAAAAAAAAGAAATGACGAGAGTAGCATTAAAATGACCGACGCAAAATTCACGACAATGATCAAGTGCTACATAGAGCAATATTCGCTAAACAAACAACCATACGTCTTTACCTTTTCCAAATAAAGAATAAAATAAAAATCCAAATAAAAAATAACATTAAACCAAATGTCCAATCGTAGTATTTTGATCTGATGACTTCCATCAACTGCTTATTGCATCACCTGTCGCTTGTGTCTGCATGTATTATTATTATTATTATTATTTTATATATATATATATATATATATATATATATATATATACATGTTAATATTCATACATCACATCTAATACACATTACACTATTGTACGAATACACACACATTGTTAATAAATACATACGAATATTGAGAAACGATATAGGATGTTGACATATGTATAGAGATGCACGTTGTAGAGAAATATATATGTTAGAGTATCAGACAACTATTTGTGCATTTACCTCGACGGCATTTGATGTGTACGCCTGCTGCTTCTTGGGACACGTACGTGCGTTGTGGCCTGCTATTTCACCACACGACTTGCATGTCCTTCGTTTCTTTTGCGACCCTTCAATTGCCTTTTCCTTCGCACTTTTCAGTCTCTTCCCACTGCCTTTGTTCTTGGATTGTGTCGGAGGGTGAATGTTCACCTCTCGAGTAGCAGCCATGCCGACAAACGATTCAAATTGGTGTTCTTTACCAATGGTCGTTGTATCCCCTGATTGCAAATAGCATACACGATTTTTTATAAAGTTCAACAACGTGTTTTATATTGTGCAATGTGGCGATATGTAAATTTCAATAATATAGTGTATACATTGTACATACTTAGGAACACTTTACCAGTGATTGTCTCATCCTCTGTTTGAGCAGACATGAGCTTAGACTTGTATGCTTCGACGATTTAGGAAAATTCGATAAGGCGATCGACACAAGGCTCAGCTAATCCAATGCATATATGTATATCTGACCACAATTTGTTCAACAAGTGTTTTGTATCATCGGCCCGAGCACATTGTGCAGCAACATTGCCAAGAACATGAAACATGGGATTACTAATCGCCTGCTTCATCCATCTCGATATGATATGTGCCGACGGAATTAGATTGAAGTTAAGGTCTTTGATCACAAAAAACACGTGTCTACACAACCACCCGTACAACTCGAAGTGCTTGCACGAGCATGCAGACGTAGTCAGGACGACATCATGAATAACAGTGAAGGTCTTACAATTTGGGTCTTTGAGTTTGAATTCCATAATTCCTTCACTTTCGGAGACACTCGTTACAGGACAATTGAAACATGTTGCACATATCTCACCCTATACACGATAGAATGAGAATGTCGTGTAAACAGACCTCGCATGCCTCTCAATCGGCAAAAGTGTCTTCAAGTCAGCCATTTGCAACTCACTGTCGTTTTGTAGTTTGACTGACACGTTTCGTTGCGCGTCCATCGCACTGTCGAAATGTAGTAAGAACTCGACTAAGCTGGAATGGCTACTCGTGAAATGACCGAACCAATTGTTCTCGCTCTCGGACCTGGAAGTTGTCCTCATCAAACCACTCATTTTGACATCCCTGAAAAATGCTGGAATCTAAAATTTCCTTTTTGCAAATAGATCAGTGAACCAATTGTGTGTTTCCAGCATATAATCTCTCATTATTGCCGCCTATTTAGCTTCAAATTCATTAGGCTCTATAGTTCGATCCCACACAATTCCATTAAGCCTTCGTTTGAATTCCACATCATTATTTAAAGAAGGACCAACCTTGTCGCATAATTTTGTCATTATATGCCACATGCAAAATTGGTGTTTGCAAGTTTCGAATACCTTAGGAAATGCAATGCCGATGGACAGGTCTTGGTCTGTGACAATGTACTTGGGCTCATGGATCATGGCATCTTTGAAATTCTTCAATACCCAAACATAAGAGTCGACGTCCTCTTTCGATATCAAGGCAGCTGCAAATGTCACACACTTGCCGTGGTTATCTATGCCGGTAAAAGGTGCGAATACCATGTTGTACCTACACGTTGATATTGTGCAACCAAAGAATGTATAACTATGCAATTATTGTTGACATTTGCAAATATTATTTACTTGACAACATATATTGGAAAATATACGTGAAATTTGTGCTAACCTGTTGGTGCGGTACGTCACATCAAACGATACAACATCACCAAACGCACCATAGTTCCTCCTCGAAATTGGATCAGCCCAAAAAAGCCGTTTCAAACAGTCGTTTTCATCAAGCTCGTATTGGAAGTAGAAGGCTGAGCTTGCTTCCCGACGCTTATGGAATTTCTCGATAATCAACTGTGCATCAGCTCCTAAGATGTACGCAAGGAGTTCCCGCTTAAAGTTCTTGAAATCCACGCTGGTGGCTCCAATGTTCGAGTACCCTCCAACCATCTCTTTATACAATCGGTACGACTTGACCGGCCCTATATTGGCCTTTATGCAATTCATTACGAACGACCGATGTCCTGCATTCATCGACCTACTGATCTTCATTTGTGACTTGCAAGCATCAGATATGCTATGTTTTTGTTCAAAGATTTTAACGATGTATCCATTCAATCCATCATATCGCACTCCAATCTTGGCAGTACAACCTACCAGCTGGACACTCTACGTCTTGTCACGTGTCCTTTAGCATGTGTCGTAGGACTGATGACTGCACGTTGCTTGTAACCCTCTCGCGAGCACACGAGGTATTTCTAAATAACCGTCTTGTCACGTGCTTTCGCCAACGTGCTATGCCTCACGTCAAATCCAACGGTAAGAGCATAAGTCTTGTAAAAGTTCACCGCTTCATGTAATTTTTGGAAATTTTGTCCTTGATACGGTTTAATCGATTCGTCACATTGTGGTATCCAATGTTTTGTTCCACCCGGTGTTACTAAAAGTTGTTGTGTAACCGGCGGTTGCATTCCTTAAGTGCCATTGGAAGGAAAAAAAAAATAGAAAAATAAAACATATCAGTAGTAATAACTAAACCACTGATTGCACCGATGTGAACAGACAGTTACACGCAATAGAATCGACTGTTTCACTTTATCACAGTATAGATAAAATTGTCCTCAGTACCTGGTTGAGAGTCATTTAATTTGTTTATGCGACCCAACCAAGAAAACGTATGAAGTCCCTAAAATCACATGAAGAAACAAAGTATATCAAATCAAGTATCAGATCAACTTTCCTAAAATTACATATTTTGACATGTAGATAATTAAACCAACAATTCTCAATTTCGTACAACAATTGACCAAAATCAAAAGTTCAATTCGAAAATATACCTGACAGCGTCAAGTATGTGATATGGATGTTCAATCGGAAGTTTCGGGCTCCCGAATCGAGATTGTTATAGAAATCTCATGGAATATTGAAAAACCGAGCTCGACATGATGAAAAATCGGTCGCGAAATATACACAGCTGCGGGATTGAGAAGATTTAGGTGAGGGTATGAAGGAGCTGGGGGATTTTTAGGGGAGCTTGTGCGAGTATGAAGGAGCTGCGAGATTTGGGGAGTTTATCTGCGGTATGTAGGTCTTCAATGAGACATTAAATTGCGGTAATTACGTTATTACCCTCCAATTGATGGGGTAATTGAATCCCAGCGGATATCTTATGTCCGTCTGATTTCAATGATCTAGTGTACCAAATTTATTCCTATTTCTTGCATTAAGGGTCATTCTCACCGGAGTGTTACCCTATATATATATATATATAAAGGGGTGAGATTTTATACTCGAGATCCGGAGACCGAATCGGACTGAACCGAAAATAATCGGTTCGGTCCGGTTATTAAAAATAAATTGTTTTTCGGTTCCGTTTATTTTTTACATAAACCGGTTCCGGTTCTCGGTTCCTATATACTAGTATTTGATCCTGTGCATTTGCAAAGATAAAAAACACATTTTTGTTTGTATTTATCAATTAGACATGTACTTCTATCAAAATTATTACTTTTTCTTAAGTTATTTTTATCATTGAAAATTAATTTAGATTTAAATCTTATTTTGACCATGCAACGTTTACATTAGTACCATGAATAAAATTATTTATATATTTGTGGCATATATTAAGAAAATTAACATAAATAAAAAAAATTATTGGTGTCTTGATTTTTAGAGAAAAAAAATGTGTCAATTATATTTTTCTTCCAACAATGCAACCAAATATAGCGGTTACAACTCTGAATGTGACAATCAACTTTAAGTTCCAACATTAGCTATTACACATTTGAATATTTTGCTGTAAAATTTAAAATTAATTTAGTAACTGATCCAAAAAAATAAATAATAAAAATATATATATTAAGGTGTAACGGTTTTAGCAGATTAGTGAGTAATTAATTAAAGAAAATGTAACTCTTTTGGAGGAAAATGAAAATGGTTTTATTAAATATTTTATTAAATGCATCAACTAGTAATTATATATATATATATATAGATGCAGTTTTGCTATGGAGCCATCCACATTATTCACCAATAGTGTATTGACACGTGTCCTGCAATAAATACACTTTGGACATGTGTCAATACATTAAGTGGTGGATGGTTACATAAAAAAACACATCCAACGGCTCCATAGAATTTTTGTATATAGATGAGCTGTCGTTTAACCTTTAACTACAAATATATTAAATTTGCTTTTACTAAGGGGGTGATTGGATATGAATTTAACTAGTAAAAAACTAGTTATTTTGTAACTATAGTTAAGTTTGGAAAAAGGTGGTATGGTTAGTTGTTAGTGGATATATTAAAATAATATTTAAAATAAAATAATTAAAGTTGATTTGATGTAAAAGTAGGAGAAAATGATTGGAAGTGATAGTTAGTTAAAATTATGTGAGTAGATGAATAGTGAATTAAAGTTGATGTGATGTGTAAGAATGATTGGTTGATATTATTTAATTATATTGATAATATTGAAGATAGTGGAGTTGAGTTAAAGTTGAGTTAAATTTGAGTTTTGATTGGTTTTTTTACTGTACAATTTGTATCCAATCACCCCCTAAGTC
>BKCP01005072.1:73630-133351 GCA_008636005.1 Striga asiatica
CGGAAGTCAACGGTCAACGTCGGAAGTCAACGGTCAACGCCGGAGTCAACGGTCAACTATTTTATTATTTAATTAATGTATATTTTAATTGATTTTGATCTAGACAAAATGAGTGGCTAAGATTGAGTCTCACGTACTCATTTTAAGGAGTGGTCTCATTGGATCCATCCCCTATATATATATATATATATATATATATATATATATAGATATGAAATATGCATGTTTTATATGTTCATATATATGAATCGGTTCCGGTTCTCGGTATATACTACTCGGTTCCACATTTTTGCATTTCGGTTATCGATTTTTTGTGATAATTTTAGATCATGAGTTGCAATTTCTTGACCGGTTCTTAAGTCCAAACCGGTTATTGTTGGTTATTTTTCATTATTCTGTTACCTGAAGAACCGAAATAACCGAACTGTTATATTTATGTCCGGTGCTTTTTCTGTTCCTGCGGATATTTATGTGCTAACCGAACCGACTTTTTGTTTCGGTTCTAGTTTCGATTCTTGAAAAACATGTTAAGAACCGGACTGATCCCAAGCCTATATATATATATATATATATATATATATATATATGTATATATATGGTCACGCTCCGGTGAGAATGGTGCTCAGTGAAAGAAATAAGAATAAGTCGTAGCCATTAGATCTTATGATCCAATGACTCAAAAAATGCTAATTTTTTACATTCATTAAGGGTAATGTAGGGTAATGTAGTAATTATAACATATACAAACAATTAATATCTTGTGGCCCCACTAAAAATCAGCAAAACATGCCAACCAAATCTGATCCCCTTTTCACGTCTCTCTCCCCCTTTCTCTCTCTCTCTCTCTCTCTCTCACACACACACACATACACACACACAGGATTTGAATCTCACCGGCACCCGTCGACAATCTACGGCGACAGCAGACAGGAAAACTCACGTCCGAACGCCACACACATACACACTCACCCACTATCACCTCCGACCACCCCACACAGACAGCCGCCGCTCACCTGCGACTTCCCACCGGAGCACCATCCATCACCGCCGCACAGTCACCATACGTAAGCGTTCCTCCGACACACAGCCACACACTAAGTCCCGCCACATCCCGCCGCCTGCCACGCCTCAATCGCAACGGGCGAGGCTTCATCGCGACGCCGAGTCGCCATCGACATCTTCCACTCCTTACAAATCGTGGCCCGACCAGCTCTGCGTACTCAACCTCTGTCACGGCCGCCTCGGCCTCCGGCGTCGCCTGAAACTCTCCAGTCCTCCTATTATTGACAGAATCTCGACCTTGGATGCATCGTCGCCGTCTCCGACTGTACCGACGTCGGCGCCATCCGACGAGACCTGAAAATGCAAAAAAATCGATCCAATTGCAGACATTAGACATCAAAAGAGCACTCAATTCGAAAAATTAGGGCTGATGCATAATTTTGTAAATTTGAGAAGATTAAAGGACTAATGTGCAATTTTAAAATTCTTAATTATATTGCAATATATTTTATGAGGTTAATCTGTAATTTAATAAAAACATAATAAATTCACAATTATGATCAAATGCACATCATTTAGTATATTTTAATTAGTTACCTAAATTGCAGTTAATTAATATTCTAATAAATGCAAATTTAAGTTGTGACGGCTCAAATTGAGTGGATAGAGAGAATCATATATACAAAGTATTTGACTTTTTGTGTTATGCATATACGGTTTTGCTATGAAGCTAACCGTTGGCTCTATAGTGGAGTCAATCTTCTATATACAACAAGTAAATCATACCATATTAATAAAATTATAGTATTTATTTAAGTAATATGAGAATATGGTATGGTTTACTTTGTTGTATATAGAAGGTTGGCTCCAATATGAAACCAACTGTTGGCTTCAAAGAAGTACCAATATACATATATTATATTAAATAATAAATAATAAATATGAAGCCAACTGTTGGCTTCATAGAAGGTTGGCTCCAATATGAAGCCAACTGTTGGCTTCATAGCAAAACCGATATACAACTAGTAATATGCATATATTATATTAAATAATAAATAAATTATTAAATAAAAATAATATAAGATATTAAAATAATATAAAAAGTTTTTGTAATAATAACAAAATTATATAGTTAAAAATAATAAATAAAAAGCTATTCTATTTATTTATGTTAATTCGATATACAAATATAAACATAATTTAATTGGGAGGTATAAATTAGCTAGTGCACTTTATTTAGGGGATGTCGCACTTTATAAAATAACATATTGCACTTTATAAAACAATACTTGCACTTTATCACAAATTCCATCTTCAAAAAAACATAATCATGTTAACGTGCCAGAAATTAATGCGTTGCACTTTCATATAGTAATACGTTGCACCTTATAACATAACTACTGTTACTAATATATATTTTTTTATAAAAAATAAATGCACTTTGAATGCACATTAGTGTTAGACTTATTGCACGTTAATGTCTTCCAGATTGCACTTTAGCGTTAGACGGATTGCACATTAGCAACTGTCGGATTGCACTTGAGCGACCGAAACTGACTATTTTTTTTTATTCAAAATTTATCTTGGATCGACTATATGTGTTTACCTTTAAAATTTTAGTTATTTCGATTCGATGTAAGCTTAATTTTTTTTAAATACCCGAAATAACCAAACCGACCAAACCATATAAAAAAATACTATTTTTATATTTTTTTTAATAATAATATTATTTTTTCAATCAAAATAAATAAAATGGTATATAAAAATATTAGTGTCCAATTTACATAACATTAATGTGCAGTTTAATTATCCTAACGTGCAATTTATAAAAATATTATACTTATTTATTGCACGTTAATGTCTTCTAGATTGCACTTTAGCGTTAGACGGTCTGCACATTAGCAACTGTCGGATTGCACTTTAGTGACCGAAGCCGACTGATTTTTTTTTTTTTCAAGAGTTATCTTGGATCGATTATATGTGTTTATTTTTAATATTTTAGTTATTTCGGTTCAATTCCGACTTTAATTTTTAAAATACATAATCGAACCGACCAAACTATATGAAAAAATAATATTAGTCTGTATATATTTTTATGTATCGCGATTCCACATTATGGTTATACGAATTGCACTTTAATGAATGTCCGATTGCACATTATCGAGCAAAATGGACCGAACTAAAATTTTTTGTTCGGAATTCTATATTTTGGTTTCATTATTTTTTACCTCCAAAGAATGTTAAAATATAAACCATATTTTGATTAATTGTAAAATTGACCCTTGAACTAAATTGTAATAATATAATTTATAAAATTGCAAAAAAGTCCCTATGCCTTTGTCAAATTCTCAAAATTATGCCCCCAGTTCTATCTCCCTCCTGCAGCATATCCGACCAAAATTCGACCAAAATCACGGTGATGTTCGCCGCCGATGGGCCTTCGACGATCGGCTCCTACATTCGCCGGCGATCTATTCGGCGAACGGCAAAAAGTGGATGAGAGTCACATCCCCGTAACGGCCAACGGCTGAGACGTTGCCGGAGGCGGCATGAGCGGGGGACTAACGACAGTGGGCTGGAGGCACCGAAGAGTGCGTCAAAACAGAAACTTCGACTGACCGGCGTGCAGCTTCGCCGGAGATTGACGACGGTCGTCTTGGTGACCCAACATCCTTGCGGCGGACGACAGAAGCTCCGACTATGGGTTCTCCGGCAGATGCGCCAACCATAGATGTGACGGAAGGCGGATCACGGCGGCGGGCTGGCATCGTGTGTGTCTGGCGGAGCAAGGCTGTGGGGAGACTGGCCGACGGCAGAAGGCAGGCGGCAGTCGGCGGACGGAATGCGGCTGGCAGAAGGCGGCGGCCGGCGGTGAGTTGGTGGTGTCTGCATATTTGGTGCATTTGTGTGAGTTCTGAAGATACGACGGGAGTAACTGGAAGATGTAGGTGATTTAGTGTGTGTTAGTAGGTGTAATTGCGAGAGAGGTAATGGGGTTGGTGGTGGGCCCATATTATTTATGCAATCTCTAAGTTGCCCCTAGTTAGTGGTCAATTGGATTTATTTGACCATGATATATTCACTTAATTACAAGACTGCCATTATATGTTTGACTGGTAAATATTAAAATTGACTTGATCATGACCATTGATATGTTGGATCCAATGGTACAAATTTATTCTTATTTCTTTCACTATCTACCATTCTCATATGATCCCTTCTCTCCCTCTCTCTCTCTCTCTCTATATATATATATATATATAGGGTTGGGTTCTAGTGAGAATGATGCTCCGTGAAAGAAATAAGAATGAATCGTAGTCATTAGATCGGATTATCTAACGGCTAAAAAAAGCCAAAATTATACCTTCATTAAGGGTATTGTGGTAATTTTTCATACCACACACATAGAGGTGGACCCCACTCCATATTAAATCTTCTGCCAACTGCACATTACAAAAAAATGCATTGCACTTTATCACGATTATCATATTGCACTTTAGAGATCGAAACTGACCAAACTCAAATTGTTTTTCAATGAAAAATAATATAAAAATACTAAATAAAAAATAGTAACATATTAAATATAATTTTAATATAAATAATAAATTATTTCGATTATTTAGGATAATTCGATTAACCAAACAAAATAAACCAAATAATTGAATTTGGCTTCAATTTATTTGGGACAAGATTTTGTTCGAATCAATATGCACAATATCGACCGGTACAGTGCACTGTTGTGTTAGATGATTCGCACATTAATATATGTTAGATTGCACATTATATTTTGTTTATATAGAATATTACATTTCTTAATAAAAAAACATAATATAATTATGTAACCAATCAGAACCACTCATAACTATCCTCGCTCTGAAGAAAAAACAAAACCCTCGCCCCCAAAAAACTCTCACCGTCGCTTTCTCCGATCTGAAGTCGTCTGCCTTCCTTAGTGGCAATCGTGCTTCGCTGGTGGTCACTGACCTTCGATGCTTGGCTCCCGTCCCTAATTTTCCGCTCCACCTTCCGCATCCATGGAGCCGGTCCCCGTCGGTCACGGAAGGGATCTGTCTATTCCGGCGCCGTTTAGTCAATTTCAATTGGTGGCTTCTCTGTGGTGCGGTGGTGGAGTCGTGGTGCGGTTCTTTGGGCGGGATGCGACTCGATTGTTTGACGAACTTGTTGGTCGGGCAATTGGGGTTGAGCTCTGCTTGAAGCTGTCTAACCTCTGTACTCGGATTTTGGTTAGGAGGGGCCGTCGCGTCCATTCATCTGCCAGTGGTGTTGGTCGGGGTGGTGCTGCGGCGGTGCGGTGGTCTTGGGCAGTCTCCAAGTGATTTGGGGTTGGGGCTGGGGTCGTGGCACTTTCTTGCCGTTTCTGGGCAATTTGGTGTTGTGGTCGTGGTGCGGGTTGACTGGTGTTGTTCTGGGGGAGGGGGGGTCTCAACACCGTTAGGCAACCGAGTGGTTTTTGCAGTTTCGGGGTCGTTGTCTCTGGCTGTGGGATTCACGGCTGACTTGGTTCCGCTGGTTCGGCTAGGTGTTGCTGCTTTGGAAGGGCTCGTTTAATTTTGTTTGTTTTGTTTTGTTGGTAGCTTAGTTGTTTTGTGTGTTATTTAGTATGTGTTGTTGCTATGTTTTAAGTCTGGGCCGTTGGCCTCAGTTTTCCCAAGTGTGACCTTATTATCCCATTGGGATCGTACACTCGGGCATTACCCTGTTGGGGTCTTTATGTGTTGTTTTTTAGTTGTGTAGTTGTGTTTTTGTGTTCCGGTGTTTTACCATGTTGGGGTTGGTTCTCTAGGCGGTCTTTGATCTCTCCTCTCACTTTTTCAGCTGTTGGCTGCTTGTATTCAGCTGTTAACTGTTTGTATTCAGCCGGTGGCTGCTCTTTTGCACATTTGAGCGCGTTATATAATACTTCTATCGTTTCGGAAAAAAGAAAAAATATTTGTGTAATCAACAAATATTACAACACTAATTATGTTTTTATAATACAAATAATTTTTATTTCTATTATTCAGGTTTTGACGTCATCTTGGTCGATTAATCCAAGCCGGTCGATGATCCGACTGACATGCGTCATTTTTACGTGCATTTTATAGTGATTTTGATGCCCGTTTCGTCGTAGTTTGATAGATTAATTATATTTAATTGATTATTATTTAGTTAATTAATTGTTTATTTATATTTATTAAACTTGATGAGGTGTTTTATTTGAGTTTCGATAGGAAAATAGGTTCGAAATAATTATCGGAGGTGCAAAAAGTGAAAAACTGTTTTAGAGGTGTGCGAGTTGTACATGGGGATGGACTCAATTACAAGGCCATGTTGAAGTAAAGGAAATCAGCCCATTTACAGCATAATGGACTAAGAATTAAACCAGCCACTTTTGCCCATTTGTTGTTTGGTGTGCATTTGGGCTACCCCAAAAACCATTTAAGTGAGGGCAATATGGTAATTGATGAATTTAGCTTCTTTTTTTTTTCTAACAAACAACACCCAAGAGGGTGGGGGGTTAAGGCCGAACCCCCAACCTGTATATAAAAATGCCTTAGATGGGCTGAAAAGTCACAAAGCTACAAGTCCAATGTATGACATACATCAAGTCAAGCGAAAGACCAAAAAACAAAAGCAAGAAAATATACAAGGAAAAGTTGACAACTGCAGCGAGAAATGCAAAAGTAACAGATCCTGGTCCGGGGAGAGTTCCGGCAAAAAAGTCAGCATCACAGTGTGGTAAATGCGCCAAAAGGTAGGACCAGCTACACAAATCTGAATGAAGGGTATCCATCTGCTTCATCCGTATGAGGGTGCGGAGGCGGAGAGGAATATCGTCAGGATAAAGAATGCGTCTCCGGGGAGAATCCAGTCCCTCTTCACCTCAGATCGCGTCCTACTTATGCCCCCCAACGCTTTCTTTTTTCCCACCATCCCGCAGACGGTCGACCTTGTTGACCTATGCGACCTCCCTAGTAAGGAGAAGATTAAGGATGCTGTTTTCGGGATTGACCCCAACAGTGTTTCTGTCCCGGATGGCTATTCGTCTCTCTTCTTTCAGGCCTGCTGGAACATTGTTGAGACTGACGTTGAGGAAGCTGTGGTGGATTCCTTCTCGGGTCACCAGATGCCGGAGTCCTTCACAGCGACCTCCGTTGTTTTGATTCCTAAGAGAACCGGCCCGAGTTTTTGGCCCGACTATAGACCTATTAGCCTTTGTAATGTGACCAACGAGATCATCTCCAAGATACTTAATGGTCGCCTAGCCCCACTCCTCCCTGTTGATATCCAGGTCGGGCTCTCATAAAGGTAACGATCTGAGAGAACGGAAATCGAGCGGTAATCGGCCGAACTGATGAGGCTGGTTATCAAATTTGTTCGTAGGTGCCGGGCTGAGTGTCATATCAAAGTCAGCGGGAGCGGCGGTCAGTGTTGGTCCCGAGGTCGGCACCTCAACTCCTCTCTAACGAGGCCGATCCGGCCCAGTGCCGAGTGGAGAAGGAACCACGGAGGTTGGAAGACGAACTGAGTACGAGTCAAAGTCAACAGTTACGGACAGCGCCATATCTCGAGATCGGTATCTCAGCATTCGCGTTATGGTACCGACTATCCCCGATATGGGGTCCGAAGACCGGAGGAAAAGCAGGCTACCATAGCCCGACTCGGGATCCTACCAGATCGGCCCTCATAGGGGTTAAAGATCCAGGAAGTAATTAAATAAGCCTACTTGCCAATCAATGATTGTCGATGGGACGTCCCAGACTAGTTTGCAGGTCTATGACCTCTAGCTCGGCCGAGGAGCATGTCCGCATTAAATGCTGCTCATACCAACACTAAAAATGCGTTGCAGGTAATGATTAGGGGATCCCTAAATCAATCCTGAATCAGTCAGAGAAACGCCGGCCTGTCTTGTCGAGTTACTGTATGACAAGACCCGTGAACAGTAACCGAACAGTATCACATTTAAGGACCCTATGAATAGAAACCTTGAGCATTTATTTGTGTTGTTGAATCCCCAACTGTCTCTACTCTCTACATTTTCTCTCTCTAAACTTGTAAGGAATTTGTGTAAGGATTTGTAAATATATCGCAAGTGCCGACCTCGTGATCAGTTAATAAAATCTTAACTAAACCACATTCCTTTGTCTTTTCTCGTTACTTTTTCACAATTTATCTTTTTTAACCGTTGACCGGAAACGCCCGTCAATAGTTTGGCGCAAGAAGAAGGACACCATAAGTTATTTGGTGTCATTTTTCCGATATTGTGAGACTCTACATCATACTCATCTTTTTCTCACACCTCCACTTCCAAAAAACTACTCAAAATGCCTTCATCTAACCACAACGAGTCAACCCAGCAGTCCGGCCCTCAGTCTCACCGGTGCAACGGTGGGGAGACCTCTCGTTGCGCTCAGCAAGAGCCCATAGTCCCCGTCCCGCCAGTTCCTACCTTTGCTACGGCCATGCAGCACCCCGACGTCCTTAAGGCCCTCGAGGGGGTCTTTGCAAAGGCTCTCGCCAGCCAGACGGCCGGGGGAAACACCGTGGCGCCCACGGAAAACCCCGACAATACCCTGCTCCATACCCCTGAAAAGGAAGCCGGGGGGCAGAAGAACCCGACGAAGTCCAAGACCACAGCTCAATCACCGAACCGTGAGGCACAGAATCGCCGCGACAAGAGCACCAGACCGGCTCCTACCGAGCATACGGGGGAGAGCCGACCGGAGCAAAGCCTCCAGGTCGTCCGTCATTCCGTTCACCAATGCCTTGGTGACAAGAGCCCAGCCAACCGCGACCTCCGGGAAGTCATCAGGCGAGGTAAGGCTATAGGGCGCATCACTGACGAAGTCGCGGCCTTAAAGCGTAGAATCGCCGAACTGGAAGGCCGGCACCCCTCTCGAAGCGAGTTGTCGCTCCCTGTCTATCTACCATCTTACACACGGTCGACTCCCCGAGTCGCGGACAACGCTTCACCCCTTTCCCCTGACATCCTACAAGAAGCCATCCCGAAAAAGATAAAAGTGCCGCAGCTCGGTCTCTACGATGGGAGCTCGGACCCTGACTCCCACATCGGCCTCTACACTTCGTGGATGGACCTGCATGACGCATCTAACGCCCTACGCTGTCGCATGTTCTCCTTGACGCTGGGGCCAAAGGCATAGAGGTGGTATCACTCCCTTTACCCCCATTCCATCTCAACCTAGGCGCAGCTCAGGTCGGCGTTCCGGTCACACTTTATCGGATCGCAAGTCAACCTCGCCCCCAAGGAGTCCATCTCCAATATTGTGCAGGGGGAGAACGAGAGCCTGAAGGACTATATCGCTCGATTCAACGACCGAGTCCAAAACATGGAGCGATGACCCCCGACGCACTGTTGATCACTGCCTAGGGCGGCTTGAGACCAAAGATGCTATTTAGATGGTCCTTGTGTCAGAACAAGCCGACACCTACCAGGAGTTCCTCACCCGCGCTCAGGATTACATAATGGCGGAAGACTCCTCGTCTATCCCGACGTTTGATGCCACGCCGGCGCCGGCGAAAGCGAAGACAAAGGAAGAAAAATCGGGGAAGCCAAGCAAATCGTTCGCTGAAATCCGAGCTCAGCGAAGACAAAGAGCTGAGGATTGAAGGAAAGCTACCAAAGCGTCTTCTCGGTCGGAGCGGCGGTGGTTTATGAGGAAATCAAGGCGAAGGGGCTACTGCAGGACTCCAAGCCGATGTTCACCGACAAAGACAAGGTGGACAAGACCCGCTACTGCACCTACTACAAGGCGCACGGGCACAACACCGACCAGTGTCGGAATCTGATCTCGGCACTACTCAAACTAATTGATGACCCCTAGC
Source organism: Striga asiatica (assembly GCA_008636005.1). Lineage (NCBI taxonomy): Eukaryota > Viridiplantae > Streptophyta > Magnoliopsida > Lamiales > Orobanchaceae > Striga > Striga asiatica. The sequence continues at coordinate 83,477 of BKCP01005072.1, forward strand.
TCAGAAGGTTCACCCACTCCAGCGAGAAGAGGAAGAAGGGAGGTCGTTTTGAAGAAGGCCCGGTCAGTGATGAGGATGCCGACGTGAATCCTCGAAGGAAGAAGTCGCAGCAGGGCGGCCCCCATGAAATCATGACCTTCTGCCCCTCCAATCAAGACGAGGTCGGCACCTCTAGGGGCAGGAAGAGAGACCGGTCCCCACACACCGGGGCCGACCAGACCAGCTACCCGACCTGGCGTGTCAACACGAGCCGAGGCGAGTCCCTCCTCTCCAGGAGGCAAACCAAGGACTATGCCCGGCAGGCCTACTATGCCGGGCAGAGGGTAATGCATGCCGACAGCAGGCCGACGCTTGAACCAACCCCAAAAAAAATCTCCTTCACCGACGAAGACGCTTTCCTGTTTGATCACCCTCACTCCGACGCCCTGGTGATCACGGCGCCGATCATGGCAATAAAGATCCATCGCATAATGGTCGACACCGGGGCCTACGCGAGCATTCTTTACTATGATACCTTTAAGAAGATGGGGATCAACAGAAAGGAGGTGCAGCCCTGCCGTGAGCGGATCCAGGGTTTCAATGGGCAGACCACCGCCCCCGTCGGCCAAGTCACGCTGCCAATCCAGTTCGGGGAAAAGGGGGAGCCCACGAAGACGATTCTGGAAACATTCAAAATCGTGGACTGCCCAAGCGAATATAACGCCATCCTGGGCAGGACGGCCCTCTACAAGCGGAAGGGCGCCGTCTCCATATTTCACTACACCCTCAAGTTCCCGACCTCAGATGGAGAGGGGACCCACCGAGGGGATCAGAGAGAGGCGCGGGAGTGCATCTTGACCATCCCGCGCATTGAGATAAATGCGGCAGACCCACTTGCCGGAGCCGAAGCGATAGACATCGGGTCGGCACACGATGGTCCTGTGGACAACCGCATGCTGTGAAACCAGACAGGCTCGCACCCTTCGGCCTCGTCAAGCGCCGACCCCGTCAACACGGGACTCGAGACGAAGGTGGGGAACCCGACCCCCGATGCGGGCTGAATAACCCCAACCGGGGGGACGACCGCATGCTAGAAACCAGACAGGCCCGCTCCCCTCGGTTGAGGATGATGTCGGCCAGGCCGCAAGAGATCCACCTCGATCTAGACAGAGGGAGAAGGGCCGGCAAGGAGCCGGCCACAGAGGAAGACGAGCTCGACCCCCGAACCCAGTATGAGGAGAAACGCGGGACAAAGAGGGCCGAGCCCATGGACGAAGTAGAAATCGTCTTCATCAACGAGGAGACTTGCCAGAAGCAACTCCAGATCGGAAGCAAGTTACCGGGGCCGCTCAAGGCCGAGCTGACCCAATTCCTCCGGAATAACGTTGATGTCTTTGCGTGGACCCACGAAGACATGGTCGGCATCGACCCTCGGGTCGCCAGCCACCGGCTGCAGGTCGACCCCACAGTCAAGCCGGTCGTCCAAAAGCGAAGGAAGCTCGGCCCGGACCGACAGCAAGCCTTGGAAGAAGAAGTGATCAAGCTCAAAGATAACGAATACATTCGCGAGGTCCGGTACCCGACCTGGGTAGCCAATCCGGTACTCGTGAAGAAAAGCAGCGGAGCATGGCGCTTGTGCATCGATTTCTCTGACCTGAACAAGGCTTGCCCCAAAGACAGCTACCCCCTGCCCCACATCGACTACATGGTCGACGCTACCTCGGGACATGAGCTGATGAGCTTCATGGACGCATACTCCGGCTACAATCAAATTCCCATGCACCCGGACGATGAGGAACACACCTCCTTCTACTAGGCACGTGGCCTCTACTGTTACACCATGATGCCGTTTGGACTGAAGAACGTCGGGACCACCTGATGAGGATGTGGTCATCGACCCATCCGAGCCCGAGGAAGAGCCACACTCGAGTCATGAAAAGTGGCGCGATAAAGGTCAGAACGACCACCGGGGCCATGCAAAGGAGGTTCGCGAACGTGCGCGAGGGGAGGATGTTGGGTGGTTAGCGCGCACCGCGATCGGCCACGGAAGAACAGTGGGGACCAACGTGCGGGCTATGCGCGAGTTGGTCCGACGACAGAGACGCAAACACGCGCATTGGCGTAGGCATGTATGGTCGAGACCCGGGAAGCCGACAAGGTCTAGCCAGCAAATACGAGCTTGTGGTATGGGCCGAACTGGAAGGTCGGGTGGTCGACACTCGCATGATCGACACTCGCGAGCTCGAATGGGCTTGTCACGTGGTCGACACTCGCTAGGTCCATCAGGCAACAAGACGGACAGATGGATGGTGGTCGCGGAGTCGAGGAAGCGCATGGTCGAGGTGTCGAGCAGATCGAGGCATGAGCAGATCGAAGCTAGTTGGGTCGAGCACTGCCAAGGAGCGAGGAACGAGGCTATGCACGGGCAGCCACTAAGCCTCGTTGGACAAGGATTAGACAATGGGGTCAAGTGCGGTAACGCGCGAAGGACAGCTGGCGGGTGCATGGGGCGCGACGCGCAAGGACTGGCGAGCATGAGTCCTCGAAGGACTAGGAGTACCGCGCCGCCTAGGTATGAAAAGCGCGACTTGGGGCGCGAGGCAGAAAACGCGTCGGACGCGTGGGGCGCGATAGAGTCCATGACCTCGCAGGACAAGGACTAGCTGTCGCGGCTTGGGTTTGGGCAAGGCGCAAGACGCGTGAAGCTTCTAGATGGCCAAAGGGCCGATTCTCTTAGAATAATTAGGAATATTGGAATGGTTAGGATTTGGAATAAAAGGCATGTGCCTAATAGTATCTTAGTAGTTTGGTAAGTCTTTATTCATTAGATATTTAGTTTCCTTAGGACTTATTTATTTCCATGCATTAGGAGTTCTTCTTAGACTAGGATTAGACTTAGTTTGGCATCTATAAATATGCCCAATGTCATTCGAAATTAGATGTCTTGAATTAATGAAAAAACCGAACTTTGTGTTCAATTTCTTGTGTTAGATTTCTTTTGAGATTTAGTGCAAAACCCTTGTCACGAGAAGGGCGTTTCACCGCGTAGCTCGAACAAGACGAGTTTGGCAAGGACTCACGTTCGAGCTGTCTCACCTATCGCGAGAAGATAAGGAGATTAACCTCCGAGTCGTCCGCACCCTCGCCGAAGGCCGAGTTCACACAACGTCCGAGGCAAGGTCACGAGTCGGGAACACGCGATACCCCATCATTGTTGCTTTCATTGAGAGAACCAATCGCGTGTTCTTTATCCCATCCCTTTCTTTAATTTTTGAGTCTTAAAATAAAAAAAAAAAAATTATTATTAAAAAAATTATTATGGCCAAAGAAACGAAAGAGAAGCTCGTGGATTTGGAGGCGAAGATGACGAGCCTAGGCGAAGGATTGGAGGCCACCAACGCATCCATGGCCGACAATCTCACGCACCTTGAAAGGTCGTTCCATAACTCGCAACAATCCATGATGGACGCCATGAACCAAAGGATCGACGAGGTCCTACGCTTCGTGCGGCAATCGCCGCCACGAGGTCGACCAAGGGCGCGATCACGGGAGTACGAACACGAGCGACCGGAGTACGAGGATAGAGAGGATGACTTCGATCGTCGATCTCACGCCTCGACCAACGTAGGGCGACCTAGGGTCGAGAAGCCAAAGATTGTGCTGTCGACGTTCAACGGGACCGATCCAGACGCATGGTTGAACCGAGCCGTGCAATATTTTCATCTCAATGAGATTGCCCAAGCCGAGTGGGTAAGGTATGCAGCCTACTATCTTGACGGCGAGGCTAATGTTTGGTGGCAGTGGCTCACGAGTATCTACCAAAACCGCCATGAGCAAATTCGGTGGGAAAATTTTGAGAAGGAGCTCATCACAAGGTTTGGTGCGTCGAACTACCACAACTACGACGAGGCACTCGCGCATATCAAACAGACGGGGAGCTTGCGCGAGTACCAACAGGAGTTCGAGCGTATCGCATGTCGCGTACGTGGATGGCCCGAGGGAGCACTTGTCGGGGCATTCGTAGGGGGACTGAAGTTCGAGCTGGCCGCGGAGGTTCGGTTAGTGAGGCCCGCGACGATGCGCGAAGCCATGGAGGTCGCGCTGTTTTATTCCAGAAGAAGCGGGAGCCGGTAGACGTGACGATCACTTGGTCGCGACGAGAAAGGTCGGGCGTAATGACAACCGCCTCACCGAGCCGCAACGGACAATGCATAGCGAGACCAACCTCACCCGAGACGCGAGTCGTGGAGCGCCTAGCAATTTCAGGCCGCGATCACCAGAGGTGAAGAACTTAACCTATGAGGAGATACAAAGAAGGCAAGAGGAAGGTCTCTGCTATAGGTGCGTGGAGAAGTTTACTCCGGGCCATCGTTGCAAACAGGTCTACTTGATCCAAGTGGTCGATCCCGGAGACGACGAGCTCACGACGGACGGACCCGAAACTGCGGAAGAGCACGGTGAAGGGAGAAACTTATATTTAAATCCTCGACTAGAAATGATGCATATGGTCAAGGCGAAGAAAGAGCCTAAGATGCTAAGGTTTGAGGCCGAGATTTTGGGACGGAGGGTCAACATATTGGTCGATAGTGGGTCAACACTTAACTTCATCAACCTAGACTTCACCGCAAAGCATGAGGTGCCCATGACGGGAATTGTACCGTTTGGGGTTAAGGTCGCGAATGACAAGGAGATTTGGAGTTCGGAGTTGTACAAAAAGGTGCCAATACGTGTGCAAGGCGAAGAGCTAAGGGTAGATTTGTATGCGCTAGGGTTAGAAGGACCCGAGGTGGTGCTTGGAGCCCAATGGTTGGAGACATTAGGGTCCATAACCAAAAACTTCGAAAAAGGCACGATGGAGTTTGAACAAGACAAGAAGCGAATCAAGTTGTGCACAATCGACGAGGGATCCGAGCCGGTCAAGATAAGGAGTCTTCAATTCATTATCCTTGAGGACAAGGATAAACTCGAAGGGAGGAGAAATGATGAGAATGTGGAAATCGACCCATCCGAGCCCGAGGAAGAGCCGCACTCGAGTCATGAAAAGTGGCGCGATAAAGGTCGGAATGACCACCGGGGTCATGCAAAGGAGGTTCGCGAACGTGCGCGAGGGGAGGATGTTGGGTGGTTAGCGCGCACCGCGACCGGCCACGGAAGAACAGTGGGGACCAACGTGCGGGCTATGCGCGAGTTGGTCCGACGACAGGGACGCAAACACGCGCATTGGCGTAGGCATGTATGGTCGAGACCCGGGAAGCCGACAAGGTCGAGCCAGCAAATACGAGCTTGTGGTATGGGCCGAACTGGAAGGTCGGGTGGTCGACACTCGCATGATCGACACTCGCGAGCTCGAATGGGCTTGTCACGTGGTCGACACTCGCTAGGTCGATCAGGCAACAAGACGGACAGATGGATGGTGGTCGCGGAGTCGAGGAAGCGCATGGTCGAGGTGTCGAGCAGATCGAGGCATGAGCAGATCGAAGCTAGTTGGGTCGAGCACTGCCAAGGAGCGAGGAACGAGGCTATGCACGGGCAGCCACTAAGCCTCGTTGGACAAGGATTAGACAATGGGGTCAAGTGCGGTAACGCGCGAAGGACAGCTGGCGGGTGCATGGGGCGCAACGCGCAAGGACTGGCGAGCATGAGTCCTCGAAGGACTAGGAGTACCGCGCCGCCTAGGTATGAAAAGCGCGAATTGGGGCGCGAGGCAGAAAACGCGTCGGACGCGTGGGGCGCGATAGAGTCCATGACCTCGCAGGACAAGGACTAGCTGTCGCGGCTTGGGTTTGGGCAAGGCGTAAGACGCGTGAAGCTTCTAGATGGCCAAAGGGCCGATTCTCTTAGAATAATTAGGAATATTGGAATGGTTAGGATTTGGAATAAAAGGCATGTGCCTAATAGTATCTTAGTAGTTTGGTAAGTCTTTATTCATTAGATATTTAGTTTCCTTAGGACTTATTTATTTCCATGCATTAGGAGTTCTTCTTAGACTAGGATTAGACTTAGTTTGGCATCTATAAATATGCCCAATGTCATTCGAAATTAGATGTCTTGAATTAATGAAAAAACCGAACTTTGTGTTCAATTTCTTGTGTTAGATTTCTTTTGAGATTTAGTGCAAAACCCTTGTCACGAGAAGGGCGTTTCACCGCGTAGCTCGAACAAGACGAGTTTGGCAAGGACTCACGTTCGAGCTGTCTCACCTATCGCGAGAAGATAAGGAGATTAACCTCCGAGTCGTCCGCACCCTCGCCGAAGGCCGAGTTCACACAACGTCCGAGGCAAGGTCACGAGTCGGGAACACGCGATACCCCATCACCACCTACCAATGCCTTGTCAACAAAATGTTTTCTAGTTTGATAGGTGTAAGCATGGAAGTGTATGCAGACGATATGCTAGTTAAGTCCGTGTACGCGTCCGACCATGTAAACGATCTTAATAAAATGTTTTCTATTTTGCGTGATTACTCGATGAAATTAAACCCGAAGAAGTGTACTTTTGGTGTCGGTTCGGGAAAGTATTTGGGATATATCGTCAGCCAGCGCGGCATCGAAGCAAATCCCGAAAAGATCAAGGCAGTGCAGGACCTCCGCCCGCCGACGTCGATTAAGGGAGTACAAAGCCTAACCGGCAAGCTCGCCGCCCTGAGCAGGTCCATCTCAAAACCCACCGACCGTTGCAAACCTTTCTTCGATGCCATCAAGAAAAATCACAAGTTCGAATGGACGGCGGACTGCCAAAGGGCGTTAGAAGCGATCAAGGAGACCCTAAGCCGGGCTCCGACAATGCAGAAACCCCGCCCAGGCAAAATGCTCTATCTGTACCTGGGAATATCCGAGGTGGCGGTAAGTGCCGCCCTAATTCGGGAAGAGGCCTCAATCCAATACCCGGTCTACTATGTAAGCAAGGCCCTGCACGATGCCGAGCTGCGGTACCCTCCGATGGAAAAACTTGCCTTTGCCTTAGTAACCGCAGCTCGGAAACTGAGACCATACTTCTTGAAATATTCGGTCATCGTCCTCACAGCCTACTCGCTAAGGCAGATCCTACACCAGCCCGATACTTCGGGTCGGATTGTGAAATGGGCGGTGGAGCTGGGACAATACGTCATCCATTATCAACCCCGAACGACAATGAAGGGGCAGGTACTATCGGACTTCATAGCCGAATTCACGCCAGGAATCGAGGAGGCAAACAACGAGGATCCTTGGGTGATGTACGTCGACGGGTCCTCCACTGCCGGACGAGCAGGCGGAGGAGTCGTCCTCGTGGACCCCCAAAAGAAACTCTTTTGCCATTCAATCCAGTACCTCTTTCCGGCGACCAACAATGAGGCCGAATACGAGTCATTGCTATCCGGGCTCACCTTGGCCGAAGCAATGAGTCTAACCGACCTCACTATATACTCCGACTCAATGCTAATGGTTAAGCAAATTTTCGGGGAGTTCGAGGTCAAAGAACCAAGGCTGGTTCCCTACCTGGAACTAGTAAAGAAAAAGTTAGCCAAACTCCGAACCCGGATATAACATATCCCTCGAACGGATAACGTGCAAGCCGACGCTTTGGCCCGTCTCGCCTCGAGAGCCGGGGTGGAAAGCGTGGAGTATGTACAAGTCACCCACAAAGAACAACCCTCGGTGCTCGGCGTTTCTGTCTTGAGTGCCGTCCAGGCCTCGACAGACAAGGAACTGAGCTGGATGGTCCCAATCCGGTCGTATCTCGAGACCGGTGCGTTGCCGTCTGGCCCAAAAGAGGCCAGGCAGCTTCGTACCCGGGCAGCTCGGTTTACGATCGTGGCCGGCGAACTATTCAAGAGGGGATACTCGGCGCCTTTGCTCAAATGCGTGAACGAGAAGGACGCCGAGTACATACTCAAAGAGATCCACGAGGGAGTGTGCGGGAACCATTCCGGAGAATACGCCCTTGCTCACAAAGTCCTCAGACAGGGCTACTATTGGCCGAGCCTGAAGAAGGACGCCTTGGATATGGCCCGGAGATGCGCAAAATGCCAAACTTTCGCACCTAACATCATCCAACCTTCCCAGCCCTTGAAGTCGATCTTCAGCCCGTGGCCGTTCGCCAAGTGGGGTATCGATCTGATCGGCCTCCTTTCTACCGGAAAAGGCAGAGTGAAGTACGCGGTCGTCGCCGTGGACTACTTCACAAAATGGGCAGAAGCCAAACTGCTCGCCACCATCACGGAACAGAAAATGATTGATTTCCTGTGGAAGTCCATCATATGTCGTTTCGGAGTGCCGAACTCAATAATCACTGACAACGGAAAACCATTTGAAGGGAAGAAATTAGAAGCGTTTTGCGAAGAACACGGCCTCAAACACTTCTTCTCGACACCCTATCACCCCCAATCCAACGGCCAAGTCGAAGCGGTGAACAAAATAATCAAGCAAGGGCTCAAGGTCCGACTTGAGGCCGCGAAAGGGGCCTGGCCAGAGGAACTCCCAAACGTGCTTTGGTCATATCGCACCACAACCAGGTCATCCACTGGAGAGACGCCGTTCTCCCTGGCATATGGGACCGAAGCGATGATACCTGTCGAGCTCGGCGCCCCGACTATTCGGCAGCCACGTCCCCCACTCCCTGAAGGAGCAAGCGTCGCGGCTTTGAGGGCTGCATCGGCAGCCACGTCCCCCAATCCCATGGGAACACGCTCCCGGCCTCCGGTATCACCCAGAGTGTCTCATCCACTAGGTCTTGGTCGACATCAGAGTCAGAGTTCAGAAATTCAATGTCAACGGAGTCCACGTCGGCGGCAGCCGCTCCATTCAGGTCAGCGCCCTCGTCCCTGCGCAGCGAGGCCGGAGGAGAACGACACTCATCGGCACCGTCACCGCCGGAAGAGGTCACGGCCGCCGGTTGATCTGGCCGAACCACAGAGATAGGAATTGCCGCGAAAACGGCGTCTGCGACTGAGAAGCCAAATCCACTATCTTAACTGCCGCGTCGCCGGAGGAACTACCACCCTCACCTGGAAAGTTGACGTCGATGGCGTATCCCAAGGGAGAAGACATCGCGACTAAAAAATGAGAAAGGAAAACAAAAAAGAGATTGAGTGAGGATTACCGAAAAGTAACCGAGGACGATCGCCGGAAAGTTCTGGGGACGAGCTCGGAGATTACACTAAGCTTTCAGACGCTCGAATGCTCTAAATTGCGAAAGTAAGAAAAGTTGCGAAAATTCTTGAGAAGGGATATATATAAAGTCGCACGACCAATCAGGGGGAGACACGTGTGTAGACTTTTGAAATTCAAAATTCAAAATTCAAAATAAATGGACCGAAGCGTCTGGAGGAAGCCAACCGTCACATCTCTTCAAAACGCTTGGCCAGAGGGCCGCCACGTGTCATCCGCGTGTGAATACATTTAAGACGTGTACCTTTGGCCGCTGACGCCAAACACGCTAAGTACGGCAGAAATACCGACCTCAAGAGCGAGCCAGGCATGATCCATATGGGTCCGACCCGGATTCCAGCATTTAACGACGACCTCGGGAGGGGCACGGTAGGCCTCACCCAAGCTCGGGGGCCTGTATGTTGATATCCAGGTCGGGTCTCATAAAGGTAATGATCTGAGAGAACTGAAATCGGGCGATAATCGGCCGAACTGATGAGGTCGGTTATCAAATTTGTTCGTAGGTGCCGGGCTGAGTGTCATATCAAAGTCAGCGGGAGCGGCGGTCAGTGTCGGTCCCGAGGTCGGCACCTCAACTCCCCTCTAACGAGGCCGATCCGGCCCAGTGCCGAGTGGAGAAGGAACCACGGAGGTTGGAAGACGAACTGAGTACGAGTCAAAGTCAACAGTTATGGACAGCGCCATATCCCGAGATCGGTATCTCAACATTCGCGTTATGGTGCCGACTAGCCCCGATATGGGGTCCAAAGACCAGAGGACAAGCAGGCTACCATAGCCCGACTCGGGATCCTACCAGATCGGCCCTCATAGGGGTTAAAGATCCAGGAAGTAATTAAATAAGCCTACTTGCCAATCAATGATTGCCGATGGGACGTCCCAGACTAGTTTGCAGGACTAGGACCTCTAGCTAGGCCGAGGAGCATGTCCGCATTAAATGCTGCCCATACCAACATTAAATGCGTTGCAGGTAATGATTGGGGGATCCCTAAATCACTCCTAAATCAGTCAGAGAAACGCCGGCCTGTCTTGTCGAGTTACTGTACGACAAGACCCGTGAACAGTATCCGAACAGTATCACATTTAAGGACCCTATAAATAGAAACCTTGAGCATTTATTTTGGGTTGTTGAATCCCCAACTGTCTCTACTCTCTACATTTTATCTCTCTAAACTTGTAAGGAATTTGTGTAAGGATTTGTAAGTATATCGCAAGTGCCGACCTCGTACGAGAGGCCGACCTCGTGATCAGTTAATAAAATCGTAACTAAACCACATTCCTTTGTCTTTTCTCGTTACTTTTTCACAATTTATCTTTTTTAACCGTTGACCGGAAATGCTCGTCAACACTCCCTTCCCTCATCTCTCCGGACCAGAGTGGTTTCATCAAGGATCGAGTCATCAGTGATAACATCCTTTTCGCTCAGGAGATGATCCATGACATCTGCCACGCGAACCGATTACGAGCCCCAAACCTTGTGCTGAAGCTAGATATGGCTAACGCATATGATAGGGTCGAGTGGCTGTTTCTCAATGAGGTTCTGTTTCGGATGGGCTTCCCTGAGCGTTGGATTAGTTTTGTGGAGGCGTGCATGGAGCACTGCACATTCTCGGTTCTAGTTAATGGTAGCCCCACTGACTTCTTCCCTTTTTCCCGTGGACTTCGGCATGGTGACCCTTTATACCCCTTGCTTTTTGTCCTGGCAGCAGAGTATCTGTCTCGTTGCCTTGACGGCTTCATCCGTGACTTCCCAAGGATGACCTATAGCACGCGTGGCTATGGTCCTTCTATATCGCACCTCTCTTATGCGGATGTCATTATTATCTTCACTCGTGCGGATAATAATGGATTGGCTGAGCTCATGCGCCTCCTGAGGCACTATAGCTCGGTCTCTGGTCAGCTGGTCAGTGTGCAAAAGAGCACCTTCACCCTTGATCATCACATTGCGGACCAGCGGGCCCATTGGGTCCACGAGCACACTGGTTTTACACGGGGCGACCACCCCATTACTTATCTTGGTGCCCCTCTATACAAGGGCCACCTCTCGCATGGTATCTTTATTAACATCAGGCAGAGGATGATTAACTGGATCTCCGGTTGGTCTGCTCACACACATCTCTCTTTTAGAGGTCGGCTTGCTTGGATCAAGAGCACCCTCAGCACCCTTCCGCTCCATCTCTATACTGTCCTTGACCCCCATCAGTCTACTCTTCATGAGTTAGATCAGATACTGGCTCGTTATTTTTGGGGCATGGGGAGGGCTCCCAGAGAGGGAGACAGGTCCACTGGGTGATGTGGGACTCCGTTTGCCGCCCCTTCTCTGAGGGGGTCTTGGGATCCGTCGCTTTTCGGATGTTGTCACTGCATTCTCTTATAAGATGTGGTGGCGCTTAAGGGAGGGTAAGTCACTTTGGGCTCAGTATCTTCGTCGGAAGTACTGTACTGGAGGCGCTGCCCACCTCTGTAGGGTGACGGCCACCGCCCGTGATAGTAGACAATGGAGACGTCTCACCATGGTTGATAGACGTGCTGAGAAGCACATATCTTGGACTCTGGGTGAGGGGGACATTTGTTTCTGAGATGAGTGGTGGTTTGGTGAGGGTCCTCTTTCGGGCACTAGACATGTTACAGGTGAAGGACCTGTGGATCGAGGGGAGATGGGATAGGGATAGGCTAGAGAGGATTCTGGGTACTGGAGTGGGCCTTAGTGATCAGGTGATAGATGTGATCCAACAGATTCCCCTCTCGGAGGATGGTTTGGACTGTATGAGGTGGAGACTTACATCTACAGGTGCATTCTCTACGACCTCGGCTTGGGGGGGAAGTACGGCTGGGTGACCGGCCTAACCTTCTCTTCGGGGCCATCTGGACCGACCTACTTACCCCTACCATCTCTGGTTTTCTATGCCGCCTCATTTTGTGCCGCCTACCGGTTGATACTGTGATGCAGACGAGGGGGTTCTCCTTTCCCTCACGTTGCTACTGTTGTGCTGAGACCGACAATTTTCAGATGAAGACCTTTACCCATTTGTTTTTAGAGAGCGAGACTGTGAGGAGAGTGTGGGAGCATTATACCAGCTACACTTATATCCCCCTACCCTCTACAGATACTTTCTTTAAGCTTCTGAGTTTTTACAGACACAACACACACACTAGACACGTGAGCTTTCTTATTCCTTGTCTGATCCTTTGGGCCATCTGGACAGAAAGCAATAATGGGAAGCATAGGGATAACCCTTTTTTGTGTTCCCATATGATTTTGTAGGTTGACCGACATCTCTCCTTCCTCACCGCTTTGGGCAGCCTCACCCAGAGAGACTGGACAAGCTGCACGCCACCTCACCGCCTTGCACCACCTCAGCTAGTGCCTGTCCAGCATCCACGTCCCAGAGCTGTTGTTTGCCTAGAACCCGAGTCGCCTTAGGTTAAGCTAAACACTGACGGAGCCTTTGACCGACTTACTGGAGTTGCAGGAGGTGGAGGCCTGATTAGGGATCATAGCGGCGCCTTTATTACCGCTTTTCATGCCCCTCTTCGGGCTCCTCGAGCTATGACGCGGAGGTGCATACGCTTCAGATTGGTCTTCAGATTGCCTCTTCGATCTCCTCTCACATTTGGATAGAGTTGGACGCTGCCGCTGTCATCACTCTCTTGTCATCTTGCCATCAGGGCACGTGGCAGATTCAACACCCTCTCATGCGTATCAGAGCCACACTTTCGTTGATTCGCTCTCGGATCTAGCACATTTTCCGCGAATTTAGCTTCTTCTTCCTCATGCAATGTGAATTTCATGTACCTGCATGCCATTTCCTCCATGGATGAGTGCTGGAGCTTAGCTGCTCGTCCACCACCTCTTCGCCGGACAAATCGACACTAGAGATGACCTTAGATACCATCCTTTCGCCGGAGAAGAAGCCTGAAGTACATTCTGTGCCGGAGCTGCTGCTGCACTTTTCTACACGAGGACGGAAGTTGACAAAAGTGGCCAGAACTCGCCATGGCCAACGACCTGACCACCGTCAGTCCTCTGGGAGTCGCCTGAGATGCCGTAAAATTGACCAAGAGCCACGAGACGTTCAGGAAATGAAGATTTGACGCTGTATTGAAGTCCCAGACCAACACGTGTCGTGTGACAATCCGACATGGCTTGTGTCGTTCCGACGGGTCGCGAATCATCCTCTCGAATTTTTCACATGACTCGAGTGACCTATGACACGAGTCATGTGACCCTGGGCGCGATTTGTACGAGTTTGACGCGTTTTTCCTATTTTTACATTTTATTCGACCTATTTCGACTAGGACCCGATCCCAACTATTTAAGGAGCACTTGGACACATTTTTGGGGAGTCTTGGACATATTTTCAGATTTTTGGAGACCTTTGAAGGCTAGAAACACGAGCAAGATGAGGGAGAAAATCGGGGAAGAAGAGATCGACGGAGCCGAATAAGCTTTTTCTTTCTTTTTCTTTTCTTCTTTTGAACTCCATGTTTTATATCTATTTTTCTTATTTTGAAAGCATGTTTCTAGGCTAGATTTATATTAGATTCTAGGATTTGTTAGTACTCAGATTGATTTATGATTTAGTTTTTATTTCTTTCCTTCCTTTTTATCTTTCGTTTATGAATTTTCTTTGCGTATTTTATTGTGTGAGTAGACGGCCATGAATGCATATTTGTGATCAATTTAAGACCGAGAGGAGATAATTGATTGCTAGAATTGAAAAATTTATAACGTCAGAGAATTAACAGACCGAGAGGTTGATAGAACCTTGCGAGAGAACGAAAATCCTAAGAACTTATGGGAGTTAGTTGTTCATCTTGAGACTGAGAGGAGATAGATAACTATTAATATCTACGATTTAACTTGTTCGAGAAAAAGGTTTGAAATAAATTTAGCGATTATCTCTAGCTTGGTAAAATTAAATAAGGTTTGTTTGAATATAAACGTGATATAGCCATATAAGGATAATCTGGTCCAGAGGTTCTCTACTCGATCGGAGAATCGTCCGAACCACTTATATGTCGACATGATGATGACGACATGCTCAAGTCGACTCTTCCAAAGTCGACTCTACAGAGAACGACCACGAGAAGGCAAAAATTTGGTCAGTCGACTCTCGTAGGTCGACATCAGTCTGTCGACTTCCAATAGTTCACTAAGTCGATTCTCTGAAGATGACTTCCACTTGAGAGAATTAACCGAGCGTAGCCTCCGAATCCTCATATGATCATGAGTCGACCTCCTAGCTCTTGAGCTCGACTCTGTATACCTCGAAGACTAAAGATGTGATGACGACTCATCGCACTTCAAGCTTTATATCTTTCAATGGGATAAAGAACAATCTTGTGATGACTCAGCAGCAAGAGGAGACGAACCGACCGGGGCATTTTGGACCTTTTAGGTCCACTGACTTCAAGTAAGCATTCAATCCTATATAAAGGGGATGAGGTAACCCTAAACCCTAACTCTGATCCATTCCACATTCTCCTCACAGCTGCTGCGCAGCATCCCTTCATCACTTTCATACTTACTTGAGCGTCGGAGGCTCTACGCGGGAAACACCTCCGGCGTTGAGTTTTTGCAGGTATTCTCGCGGTCTAGCAACGATTCAGAGGCGGTTCAAGCAGATCTGGGCTCAAATCCACCGGTTCTCTTCAGATCTAGAAGTAGACCCATCATATTGGCGCCGTCTGTGGGGAGTTCTTGAAGGAAGTAAGAGCTTCACACCCAGCTCCGATCTGTTTGCCGATGCCGGAGAAGGAAGGATTGCAGAGGAATCTGAACGAGGAGTTTAGGGGAGCATGGATGGACAAGAGGCCGCCACCACTTCCCACTCCCAGGCATCCAGTGATGCAGATGATGGGGATGCCACCATTCGGAGGACCTCCACCACCGGGGCTGACGTTGAGGGGAGAAACTCTCGTCACCCCAACCGGAGTAAAGATGCAAGTGTTGACCCAGATAGGAACAAGTCAAAACCCCAACTGAGACGTTGGAGAGAAGAAACCAACGAAGATGTCTCGACGCGAGGGAAAGCAGATCCAGGAGGCGTTGGAGCAGAAGCAGACGCAACCTCGCGTCGAGGAGCAAATGCTGACGATGACGAGAACCGAAATGCAAAAGATGATTGCCAAAGCTGTGGCCGCCCAGATGAAGCAAGTGGCGCGAGTGGAGCAGAATCCCCAGGTCGAACAACAACCGCTGGTCGAGCAACAACCGCGGGTCGAGCAACAACTGCGTGTCGAGCAGCAAGCTCAGTCGAATGTACAACAGAACAGAAGGGTAGACGAGGAGGAATCCTCCATTCGAACTGTCAACCCGCAGGCGAGGGACGAGACGTTGGAGCAGTTGCTGGCGCAGGTCCTCAACTTGCAGGCTCGAGTCGGGGGGAGGAAAAGCAAAGGAGCAAAGAAACACCCATTCTCGCTGCAGATCTTGAGAGCCGACTTACCTAAAGGTTTCAGGGAGTTAAATATATGGTACGATGGCTCCACTGACCAGTCTCGACATTTGAGGAGTTTTGAGAACATGGCGGTGCTCCACCGCTACAGTGACCCGGTGAAATGTCGCTCTTTCTTGACGACTCTGACAGGGTCGGCCCAGGACTGGTTTCACCAACTACCAGCTGGGTCGATTAAGGACTTTGATGGATTCAGCTCGAGTTTTCTTAACCAATTTGCAAGTGTAAAGGTGCAAGAGAAGTCCTACCTCTCGTTGATTAACATGCAGCAGAAGAAGGGTGAGTTGTTGCGAGAGTATGTGGCGAGGTTTACAAAGGCTTGTGTCGAGTGTCCGACGGCGACAGAGGAAATCAAATCAGGAGGACTGACGTGGGGACTACTACTAGGGTTGTGTAAGAACTCTTTGGCCAAGAGACCTGTTAGGAGTTTTGATGACGTATTGGGGAGGTGTGCCAAGTATATGAATGTCGAGAAAGCAGAAGCCGTCTACCTGCAACGCGTTAAAATGTCTCAGACGGATAGTCGAGACGACAAGAAGGAGAAGAAAAGTCAGTCGACAGGAGAAAGAGGATCACCGCGAGCTGACAGGGGTGAAGGATGATCTAGAGGATGGAGGCCGATTCAATACACACCCCTGTCGGCTCCTCATGCAAGAATACTGGAAGTCATGGAAAGAGAGATCCATGACGATGTGGTGAGATGGTTGCGAACAAGGAAAGATGGACCAGTAAAGTCCAAAAGCAACTTATATTGTCGATTCCACAAAGATTACGGGCACAACACTGACGATTGCCGACACCTTAAAGACGAAATTGAGAAGTTGATAAAAGCGGGCCACTTGAAAGAGTTCATATACAAAGATCGCGAGAGGGCGGGCAGGAGACGAAAAAGAAATAAGAGTCCTCGCAAGAGGGCAAGGTCACTGGAGAAGGAGGAGCTCCCACCGAAGAGGGGAGTAATTAACATGATTTTTGGAAGGTCAACGGATGGAGATTCCAATCGAGGTAGATATGCAAAAGTCAAGGTGCAGCAGGTCGACGAGAGTGGGCCGGTGATGAACTTTGGACCTGTAGACGTGGGGGAAGTCGAGAGACCACACAATGATGCCCTGATGATAACCGCACAGATATCGGGATACGAGGTGCAAAGGGTGTTTGTCGATACAGGAAGTTCTGTAAACGTGATTTTCTCTGAATGCTTCAGAAGAATGGAACTTGACATTGAACTTACGCCTCTACATACATCACTCTTTGGATTCAATGGATCGAAAGTCGCTCCCCTAGGAGAAACCACGCTCGCTGTCGTCCTGGGGGAAGGCGACTTGAGAAAGGTAAAAATGGTAAGATTTATGGTGGTCGACGTCGAGTCGGCATACAACGTGATCCTTGGGAGGCCGGCGCTTAATGCCTTCCAAGCAGTGGTGTCGACTTATCACATGAAATTGAAGTTTCCCGTTGGAGATCGAGTAGGAGAGGCTCGAGGGAACCAGAAGTTATCAAGTACATGCTACCAGATCGCGGTCAAAACTAACCAACGAGCCGAGGTCAAGGAGGGAAAAAAACCAATGTCGAGTGAGAAGAGGCCGAGAGGGAGTGACCTCGAGCCCCGTGGAGAGTTGATGGAAATTCAAATCGGTGAATCTGAGGACCAAACCACCAGGGTAGGGAGAGAGTTGGAGGACGAGTTGCCAGAGCAGTTAGTGGGATTGTTGAAGGAATTTAGGGACATATTCGCTTTCTATCCTGAGGAGTTAACGGGAATCGACCCGGATGTTATGGAACACAAACTGAATGTCGACCCCCTCAGAATACCTATGAAGCAGCGACTTAGGCACCATGTCGCTGAAATCGACAAAGCAATTGAAGTCGAGGCGGACAAGCTGCTCAAAGCCAAACACATCAAGAAAATCCAATTCCCCGAATGGATATCTAACACGGTGATGGTGAGGAAAGCACTGAGCAAATGGCGTATGTGCATCGACTTTCGTGACTTAAACCTGGCATGCCCAAAAGATCACTATCCGTTTCCTAGAATCGATCAGCTAGTCGACTCCACAGCTGGCTGCGAATTGCTGAGCATGATGGACGCATCTCAGGGGTACCACCAAATCCCCTTAACTCCGGAGGGTCAAAGTAAAGTGAGTTTTGTGACGAGCAAGGGGACGTATTGCTATGTCGTCATGCCCTTTGGCCTAAAAAATGCAGGAGCAACTTACCAACGATTGATGGATCGCATGTTCAAACCCCATATCAGTCGAAATATGGAAGTATACGTTGACGATATCCTGGTGAAGAGCAAGTCCTCGACTTCACACCCAGACAACTTAAGGGAAACGTTCAACACCCTTAGGGCGTTCGGGATGAAGTTGAACCCGAGCAAGTGTGCCTTTGGTGTAAAGGCGGGACGATTTCTAGGCTATGTCGTCACAGAACGAGGAATCGAGGTGAACAAAGATAAGGTAAAGGCCATACTCGATATGGCCCCACCACGAAACATCAGAGACGTGCAAGTGCTGACAGGGAGGATTGCGGGCTTGAGCAGGTTCATCGCTCGAGCGACCGAAAGAAGTTTCTTTTTTTTCAAGTTACTCAAGAAGAATACGGTTTTCAAATGGAGTGACGAGGCGCAGATGGCCTTTGAAAAGTTGAAGGAGTTTCTGAGCGAGCTGCCCTTGCTGACCAAACCAGAACCAGGTGACGAATTGATATTATACATCTCGGTAGGGGAGTTTGCTTTGAGCTCAGTATTACTACGGGAGGATGGAAGTTCCCAATATCCAATATATTACACAAGTCGAGTACTTCAAGGTGCGGAGACGAGATACCCCGAAGTCGAGAAAGCCGCCCTGACACTGGTTATAACGGCTAGAAAACTGAGGCCTTATTTTCTGAATCATACGATAGTGGTGAGAACAAATTTCCAGTTGGGAGAAACATTGGGTCGACCTACTGTCTCAGGTCGACTCGTGAAGTGGGCAGTCGAGTTGAGCGAATATTCTATCAGGTACGAGCCAAGGCAAGCCATTAAAGCCCAGGCTTTAGCTGATTTCATTCAAGAAGGCACCAAAGGAGAAAAAAGGAAATGGATAATGCATGTTGATGGGTCTTCTGCGGCCAAAGGATCCGATTTGGGAGTCGTCCTCGTATCCTCCGAGGGCGAACAGCTCGACTTTGCCATTAGAATGGGGTTCAAAGCCTCAAACAATGAAGCCGAATACGAAGCACTTATCAAGGGAATTCAACTGGCAATCGGTGGCGGAGCGACAGAGATCGCCACACATTCCGACTCACAACTCGTCGTCGGGCAAGTTCTGGGAAATTGCGAAATCAAGGAGGATAGAATGATGAAGTATGTCGAGGAGATTCAAAGCCTCGTACAAGGCTTGGAGAAGTTCGAACTGACACAAGTCCCACGAGAAGAAAACAAACGAGCCGACTGGCTCGCAAGGATTGCAAGTTTGAATGAGGGAAAGGTGGAAAATCATATCACTACAATGCACCTGGAAGGGAGTGTTCTAAGCGAAGCCATGGAAGTTGATGAGAAGGATGACTGGAGGAAGTCGATTCACGAACTCTTGCAGGGTCGAGTCCCTGCAGGAGACAAGCAAGAAGCGGAAAAGATGGCTCGATATTTAAGCAAGTATTTCGAAGTCGACGAGATCCTATACAAGAAGTCGCTAGTCGGGCCTCATTTTTGGTGTGTTTCCGAAGAAGAAGGAATTCATGTTCTAAGAGAAATCCATGAAGGATGCTGCGGAGCACATGTGGGATCTCGAGCCCTAACGGGTAAAGCACTGCGAGTAGGGTATTATTGGCCTAAGATGCGGACGATGGCGGAAAAACTTGTGCGAGAATGCAATAAATGCCAGCAACACGACCAAGTTACCCATATTACAGCCGAATACATGACGACAATCAGCTCCCCAATTCCCTTCGCCAAATGGGGAATCAACCTGGTGGGCCCGCTGCCAATGGAGACGGGACAAAGAAAATTCCTCGTAGTCGCAGTCAACTATTTCAGCAAGTGGGTCGAGGCGGAACCCTTGGCTCGAATTACTGAAGAAAAGTTGATACAGTTCTTATTCAACAATATCTGCTGTCGATTTGGAATTCCAAAGGTGTTAATCTCAGACAACGGGACACAATTTCAAGGAAAACGAATCCAAGCATGGTGCTTCGACATGGGTATTAAACAACGATTTGCATCAGTCGCACACCCGCAAGCAAACGGGCAAGTCGAAGTAACTAATCGAACTATTCTCCAAGGGCTGAAGAGAAGACTGGAGAAAGCGTCGGGATCCTGGGTCGACGAGTTGACAACAGTCCTATGGGCTTATAGGACGACTTCAAGAAGCTCGACGGGACAATCTCCATTTCACATGGTTTACGGGATGGATGCGCTACTGCCGATAAAAGTCGGCCTGGACTCCCACAGATCGACGTTCTACGAAGAGAAGAAAAACGAAAAGATGATCGAAGAGGCTCTCGACCTAATTGAAGAAGGCCGAGAGGAAGCCTGGGTGCGATATGTCAAATACAAACAAAAGATGCGAGTAGCCTTCGACAAGAAGGTCCGAACCAGGCGCTTTCAAGTAGGGGATCTCGTCCTCAAACGAGCCAACGCTCTCAAACATGTCGGTAAACTCGAAGCTAACTGGGAAGGACTATATACCATCACAAGGGTGCTCGAGAGGGGTGCATACGAACTCGAGGACGGAGAAGGTCGACAACTCCCGCGATCCTGGCACGTGATCCATCACAAACTCTTTTACGCTTAAGGCTATGTTTCAAACTACTTTTCGTATTGAACGATGTTTGAATTGAATTCAATGATGAAATGAATCTCAAGGTTTATGCTTCAATTATGTTTCTTATGTTTATGTGTCGACTTTATTATAATTGCATGAAAAATTGAATTTTTCAAAATGGCTATGAAGCCGACTAACTCTCCAATGATTATGAAATCGACTAACACAACTACGAAGTTGTAACTCTCGAGCGAAATCTCGAGCTGGCTATGAAGCCTTGGACTACGAAGTCGACTAACACAACTACGAAGTTGTAACTCTCGAGTGGAATCTCGAGCAGGCTATGAAGCCTTTGACTACGAAGTCGACTAACACAACTGCGAAGTTGTAACTCTCGAGTGGAATCTCGAGCAGGCTACAAAGCCTTCGACTACGAAGTTGTAACTCTCGAGCGGAATCTCGAGCAGGCTATGAAGCCTTCGACTACGAAGTCGACTAACACAACTACGAAGTTGTATACTCTCGAGCAGAATCTCGAGCAGGCTACGAAGCCTTAGACCACGAAATCGACTAACACAACTACGAAGTTGTAACTCTCGAGTGGAATCTCGAGCAGGCTACGAAGCCTTCGACTACGAAGTCGACTAACGCAACTATAAAGATTGAAATTCTCGAGCAGAATCTCGAGCGTATTACAAAGCTCACACTCATGAAATTGACGTGCACAATTATGCAATGATCACCCTTACAGAACGAAAAATCTCGTACAACCATCTTTAATACACATCTACATAACGAACATCGAGATAGCTATGAAGCGATAAAATCATTGCTCGACTTCGACCAGCTCGCAAGAAGGTTGGGGAGAAGACGAGTTAAAAACTTACGTTTCACAGCTATGAAGCTGTTCAAATCGATTGCTCGACTTCGACCAGCTCGCAAGAAGGGTTGGGGAGAAGACGAGTTAAAAACTTACGTTTCACAGCTATGAAGTTGTTCAAATCGTTGTTCGACTTCGACCAGCTCGCAAAAAGGGTTGGGGAAAAGACGAGTTAAGAACTTACGTTTCACAGCTATGAAGCGGTTCAAATCGTTGCTTGACTTCGACCAGCTCGCAAGAAGGGTTGGGGAGAAGACGAGTTGAAAACTTACGTTTAACAGCTATGAAGCTGTTCAAATCATTACTCGACTTCGACCAGCTCGCAAGAAGAGTTGGGGAGAAGACGAGTTGAAAACTTACGTTTCACAGCTATGAAGCTGTTCAAATCGTTGCTCGACTTCGACCAGCTCGCAAGAAGGGTTTGGGAGAAGACGAGTTGAAAACTTATGTTTCACAACTATGAAGCTGTTCAAATCGTTGCTCGACTTCAACCAACTCGCAGGAAGGGTTGGGGAGAAGATATATGGAAATAACAACAATACAGCTGGAGATACAAGCGACATTTTGACTCGAGAAATAGAAAATGGGAAAAATGCAACACAAAAACAGTGAAATAGGAAAGGAGCATTATATTGATAATAAGAATTCATTACATTCCGTGTCGTCTCGACCCTTACAAATCTTGAAAATGGGCCGAGACGAGAAAAACAAAAAACTACAAATAAAAAGCAAAAGCGGCACAACCCCATAATAAACAACACGGCTAAGATTCGGCATCCGACTTCTCAGCAGTGTTGTCTCCCCCTTCCACAATAGTGGCAGTCTTCTCGGCATCAGCATCCTTGTCGACAAGTGGCTCAGTGCCCTGCTGCTCAGCATCCCCGGCCTCGACCTCCTCCTCGTGACTAGCCCCACTTGCCCCGATTAATTCGGTCGGACCGGACAAGGGGGTGGGGGGAACCTCAAGTTGCGCACTCAAGCCAGCCTTGCGAATGGCCCAAGCCTCGAGTCCCGACCACCACGGGTAGTTGTCAAGAAGAGAGTCGTCACCCTCATAGCCCTCGGGGTCAGGGAGCGTCTCTTTGACCGCCTCGCAGTCGAGTTTCCCTTCAAACTCGGACCCCGACACCACTGCCTCCCATGCGGCAAATGTATGCTTGAAATACTGAAGGACGGCGGGGCAGAGCTTGTTGAGGAAGGCGGGGGAGTTGCAAAAAGCCTTGACTACCTCCTGGCGATAGGTCTCAAGGAAGACGGTGCCCATCGGGGACTTAAAAAACATCATGCGCCCCTCTTCTATGCCGCTTTCCCTCTCGACCATGATCTCGTCGCGAGCCTTGTCGAGGTCGGTCTTGAGTTAGTCATTCAGATGCCGGAACACAGCCTTGTCGGCCTTCAGCTTATCGACAAGGGCCTTCGAGGCCTCCAAGTCCTCTTTCAGTGCCTCGATTTCTTGGCACTGAGCCTCGCACTTGTCCTCGAGGGACTTAGTGGAGACGGCAGGCGCCTTACTCCCCTCCTCGAGGCAAGGGAGCGCTGAGGCCAGAAACTGTTGAAGAACATTAAAAGATGAGTTAAGAAGAACAAGAAAATGATAATAATACGAAGTCGACTTAGAAACGAGGAAAATACCCAGGAGAGACACTGAATAGCGTAGTTTGAACGCTCATACAGATTCCTCTTGACGCGTTCCTTGTCGACCTCGGGGATAAGGGAGTTGAGATACTGGGCCACCTTATGTGGCTGGGGATGGTTCCAGAGCCTTGAAGGAATTTTTACCGTCACATCCTTCACGGTGACGGGAGAAGGGGGCGTCTTCTCGACCGCTTTCCCATTTCCCTTATCGACCTTGCGGTGCTTCAGGTCGTCGGGGATAAAGATGGCGGCCCGATCGTCTTGGGCCCTCTTGCGGGAAGCGGGGCCCGACGATTTGTGTTTGGAAGTGCTAGGGTTCTCAACCCTAGATTTCTGAGCGGCTGTCATCTCGGCTGCCACGGCGGCAGGCCTCGACCCGGATCCACCTGAGGGTCGAGGGGGAGGAGCAGAACCGCCGGTCGACTGGCCGGTCGGTTGATTCTTCTTCAGCTCAAAATGTTTGAGTGCTTTAACTGAAATATAGCAGAAGAAAGTTAGCATACGAACAACAATTGCAGTCATGATACGAATAATCAAAATTTATAAACAGGTGCACAAGAAGGAACATTAGTAGCTTACGAGGATCATCGAGACGAGGAAGATCCTCGTAAATGACGATTCGGGAATGATTGACCAATTCACGGGCCTTTATTAACTGACGGGCACTATATGTATGTTTATTGAGCTCCGTCAAGAGAGTGGCAAACTCGTCAGAACGAGGCCGTTTATTCTGTTTTACTTTCGAGGTTATCCATTTATTCACATAAGGATACATACCGGCTGCGGGTCGAATAAAGACGTATTTTGATTTCCATTTAGTAACATTTGAGGAAAGATCAGTGAGAAAAGTGATACCGGCACGATGACCCAGGCAATGGGCACCCTTGGAAAGTCGATAACCGTAGCAATAAAAGAAAAACTCGGGCGAGAAGAATTTAAGTACTATTCGGGAGACGACTAGAAAGGCTATCATAATGCGAATGGCATTTGGAGAAAATTGATTTTGGAACATTATACAAGTTACTTATCAACAAGAGCTTGTCTTGGATAGGAAAGCGAAGGCCGAAGACAACCTGGTCTATAAAGAACGTATAACAGCCGGGATGGGGATGGGCAAAATCGTCGTTAGGACCTGGGGCAACTAACTCCCAGTCGGAAGGAAGCCCACTAAATTTTCTGAAGCCATCGACCTCGGCTGCAGAGGCATAACAAAAAGGATTTAGAACAGCTAATCTAGCCAAAGGGCAAGCTATCGATACAGTATTTGGGGAGTCGAGAAGTGGAGCAATTATTTGGTACAGATACAGGACTCGTTCTATATACAGGGATATCTAAAAACCTAAGGTGTATACCTTGAGGAATGAGGTCGAGACGAGGGGAACCTCCTCGAGAAGGGCTCTTCGAAGTATCGACCAAATCGCCCGCCAAAAGCGCTTGGTCGGACTCATTCCAGTCGACGCTGGAAGCAGAAGCCTGGGGAGAAGAAGCGCGAAGAGGCGCCATAACCATCTTATAACCAGTCACTTGAACGGAATCAGAACTGGAACCCTCATCGACTTGGTGGGTATATGCGTTGCTTTGGCGACCAAGGGAGCCAGAGAGAGAGGACGAGTCGAAAGCTAAAGAAAAGAAAAGAAAAAGAAAAGGGCGGAATTAGCGAACCCATGGGACAGCAAACTAGACACAACAAGCAGGGTCTACTTCCAAAAGTCATAGAAAGACGACTCAACTTCTATCAAGGTCAAAAGGAAACAAGGAAGCCCACAAATCATTACTCAGTCGATTCGACAGGAGATAGACCAGCAAGTCGACATAAGTCAGTTAAGGGAATAACAAAGAAGGGGTAGAGAAAGAAAAGAGAAGGCCACTAGGCCGACAAGGATACACTTAGTAAAATGGTGAAAAAGTCGACTCCATCCCAGAAGTCGACAATCAACAGAGCAAAAAACAATAAATCAAAGCAAAACACGCACAATCAAAGATCTAACACAAAGTTCGAAAAAAAAGAGTTTGAAGAACATGAAGAACACGCAACAATTTCAAAACCCAGAAAAAAACTGAAAAAGGAAAAATCGACAGAAAATTGAAAGATAAGAGAAAATTGTAAACTTACACATGATGGTTTAGTGGATTCGAACTCTGAAAGAGCTTGGAGTCGCCGGAAACGGAGAACGCCGGTGAAATCAAAAACACGAAAAGCGCCGGAAAGCTCGAGGAGTCTGAGAAGGCAAGAAGTCTGAGAATGCGAAAAGTGCTTCTCTGAAGGATTGAGGTATATTTATAGACAATAGTATTGGATGTTGACCGTTAGATTAGCAAAAGATCTAAGGGTCCCGATTTAGCTCGAAATTCGAGGAGTCGGCGGTTGAGGTGACGCGCATCACTTCAGGGAATTTGAAATTTGAAATTCAAAAAGGTCTGTCAGTGTGTCAGACTTATCCAAAAGGTACTCATAAAGGACGAGAGGGTATTCTAGCAAAATGACGAGGCCTGTCATAGTTATGACGAGTAAAAGCAGACACGACGACTTAAGTCGAACAAGAGCAACACTTGACCACCAAATTTACTCTCAAGCATTCAACTGCTTAGAGTAATTTTTGGGGGGGACTAGATGATATAGCCATATAAGGATAATCCAGTCTAGAGGTTCCCTACTCGACCGAAGAATCATCAAAACCACTTATATGTCGACATGATGATGACGACATGCTCAAGTCGACTCTCCCAAAGTCGACTCTACAGAGAACGACCGCGAGGAGGCGAAAATTTGGTCAGTCGACTCTCGTAGGTTGACATCAGTCTATCGACTTCCAATAGATCACTAAGTCGATTCTCTGAAGAAGACTTCCACTTGAGAGAATTAACCGAGCGTAGCCTCCGAATCCTCATATGATCATGAGTCGACCTCCTAGCTCTTGAGGTCGACTCTGTATACCTCGAAGACTAAAGATGTGATAACGACTCATCACACTTGAAACTTTATATCTTTCAAAGGGATAAAGGAGAATCTTGTGATGACTCAGCAGCAAGAGGAGACGAACCGACCGGGGCATTTTGGACCTTTTAGGTCCACCGACTTGGGCATTTCGGGTACTTCAAGTAAGCATTCACTCCTATATAAAGGGGATGAGGTAACCCTAAACCCTAACTCTGATCCATTCCACATTCTCCTCATAGCTGCTACGCAGCATCCCTTCATCACTTTCATACTGACCAGAGCGTCGGAGGCTCTACGCCGGAAACACCTCCGGCGTTGAGTTTTTGCAGGTATTCTCGCGGTCTAGCAACGATTTAGAGGCAGTTCAAGCATATCTGAGCTCAAATCCACCGGTTCTCTTCAGATCTAGAAGTAGACCCATCAAAACGTTTCATGAATTAATTCCGAAGAACGCTTAGTCTAGAATCTATCTTTTATATCGTGATTTATTTTTATTACTTTAGGTAAATTAGCTCCTAGTTTATAATCATTATCCCAGTTTGTTAGTCTAAATAATATTTAATCGTCATTATTTTAGTAATTAATTAATTTAATTACAATCTCTATGGAATACGACGTTGCTCGCCACAACCTATAGCTACGTTGTACACTTGCGATAGCGAAAATAATTAGCGAACACCAACCAATTAATAACTATTTAATTTTGTAAAAATGTAACGGTTTTTATAATGTTCTTGTAAATTCGCAATATTGTGCACATAATGTATTGTTAATGTTCGATATATTAAACTTTTGACAAATTAAAAAATCGTCCCACTATTAAAATACCATCAAATAAAAGTTCTGAAATCGCACAAAAACCCCTACAAATTGTCTAATTTTTAATGCAANNNCATTACACGCACACACACACACATACAATACACACACACACACGCAGATGTAGCCGCCCGCCCGCCGCCGCACGCCACGTCGTCCAGCCGTCTTTTCCGGTCAGAGACACCGCCTCCGTGACCTTATAACCTGGAAGCATGTATCAGTCACCGGCAAAGAGCTGAGGCCGTGAATGTTGGACCCGGACCCCATCCGCCACCGACAACCCGATCAGCCAGATCCATCGCCGCAATGCCGTCGCGTGCTGGAAGTAGGTCCCCGTCACCGGCAATGAATTGTTGTCGTGAATGTTGGACCCGTTGTAACGTCACGAATATTTTTACTATTTATAGAGTTCGACTTTATTTCCATAAATAACAAGTTTCCTTATTTGATGCATTTATCCAGTAATATTTGCATTAAATTGAGTATTAAATTTTAAGTCTAAGCAATGAAGAAATTATTCGATTTTTAATTTTAAAAATTGAATTTATTTAGCCCAAGTATCGGTTTTAGTTTTAAGATAAAACTGAGCTTTGGAAAAAAATCAGAATTTTATTAAAGTCGGCCGAGCCTTGGCCCAATTATTTTGAGCAAACCTATAAATTCGGTCCATTTTATAAATCGAGCCCATATTCGATTTTATTTCTGCCCAAACCGTATGGCCCAATCGAGTCGGCCCATTTTAAAAATCAAACCCACCAATTAGTTTATCTATTCAGCCAGATTAATTATTTTAGTCCAAGTCCCGTCACATTTTAATTAGCCCGAACATTTTTTAAGCCCGAATCAAAGCCCAATTATACAAGTCCAAGCCCAATTTTAAGCACAAAGTCTTTCAAAACCCTAGCTACATCTTACTATTATATATATAACACACAGTTAGCATTTCATCTTCCTAATTCCTCCCAACACACACAAACTGATGTTGCAGATAACATGAAGTGGGAGTTTTCCCAGTGAACACAGAGAAAGAACAGATGAAAGTTTCTTCATTTCTTCAAAATGATAACTGCCTCCAAAATGAGAAACCATCTGTTTTTAAATAATACAGCCTAATTCCAAATCCTACCCAACAATATTTAAAAACCTAAATAAAACAAGCCCAAATAAAACAAGTCCAACACTTATAAATAGACATAAAATAAATATAATCATGATCACGCTAAAGGCCGGAGTCGATCATGTCTGTCGAGAAATGCTAACGCACTCTCGCTGGCATCATTCTCCCCTGGTTGGAAGGGATTCGACCTCGAATCCATACCACTCTCGTCGGTAGAATTGTCACCATGAAAAGGCACCAAGTGCTTAACATTAAAAACGTCCGATGTGCGGACATGAAATGGTAAACAAAGTCGGTAGGCATTCGGGTTAATTTTTTCAAGGATCTCCAGAGGACCAATCTTTCGGGCCGAAAGTTTATTATATTCTTGTGCTGGAAAACGGTCCTTCGTAAGAATGGCCCACACAAATTCACCAACATCAAACTCCACATGCCGATGCCGAACTTCTGCCCGAGTCTTGTTGGCAGCAGTAGTGTCTCCAAATTCGCCCGAACCTCCTTGTGTGTATGCCTCAAAATCATACAGTAAGTCTTCAGCCCAACGATCTTCAAGTCCTGAGGAAGGCAAAGAAATCAAGTCAACCGGACCACGTGGAACAATTTCGTAGACCACCTGGAATGGACTGTAACGAGTAGCACGACTGAGTGCTGAATTATGTGCAAACTCAGCCTGACTAAGCCGCATATCCCAAGAACGCAAATTATTCCCAACCAGGCGACAGAGCAAGTTACCCAAAGAGCGATTAACAACCTCAGTCTGCCCATCAGTCTGTGGATGGTAGGCACTGCTAAAGTCAAGCCTAGTGTTCGTCTAACGCCACAAACTTCTCCAGAAGAAACTAAGAAAACGGATATCACGATCTGACACAATAGAGGTAGGCAGACCATGCAAACGATAGATCTCACGAAAAAATAGTTGTGCCACACGCACAACATCAGTCGTACGTTTGTAAGGAATGAAATGAGCCATCTTAGAAAATCGATCCGCAACATCAAAAATAGAATCATTACCTCGTTAAGTACGGGGTAGGACAAGGACAAAGTCTGTAATATCCCATTCATTAATAAATAAAAGTAATTAAGTTCTAAGTTAGAACTATTTTACTTTTATTAATAATGATCTTTTATATTTACAAGCCTTAATAAATCTCTTAGAATTTTATTTTAAGGTCAAGATCAATCCATTAAATTGGAAGTATAATTTAGCAAAGGTTGGCCTTATAAGTAAATTAAGCTCGGTTCAAGTTAACAGTGCTGAGAAATTCCTAAGTTATAGTCGAGCCTTAGTATTAAATACTTAGAATTTTTTTAAGTGTTTAAGTAATCAAGATAATGAAATGAACCTTTCAGTTAATAAATAGAACCGATACACTTGGCTCGACATTAAAGTGAAATCGGAATCGTTTTTCGATAAATTGAGTTAGTCGAGTAAATGTCAGTGCCTAAGTATTTTATGTGATGTATATGATTTGATTGATAAGTTATAAAGAGTAAGTAAAAATTATTTAGACAAGAAGGTCTATTTATATTATTAAGAGTATATTCGAAATTATATTCGCAAGTTTCAAGTTTTCCGGTGTGCGGTTGTAGTCGGTAATTAAGTCCGATTTCGTTTCCGAAAATTTTATTTTCTTTGATTTTTTTAACATGTTCCAAGATTATTATTAAGAGTTAAAATGTTCAGCATTAAAAATACAAAAAGCAAAAGAGGGAAAATCCGAAATTTTTAGAATATTCGATTTTACGGTAAAAGTTCGTTTTAAATCAGAATTCAGTTCCGTAAATTGGAGAATTTTCATTAAGAATCGAATTTAATCACTGAGATAAGATTAGGATCAGGAGAGGGGCCTTTCTAAGCATTGACTATAGGTTGGAGAAGTTTACAAGTTAAGAATACTATTTATTATCTATATTTATTTTTACAAGTTTGTATTGTTTAATTTGTTAATTTCGTCACTCAATGTTCTTGTCTCAAAACTTTTGCCTATAAATAGAGGCCTTTATTTCAGAGATTTTAATCAAAGAAGAATTACAAAAGTTATATAGTTCATTAGAGGGAATAAGTTATAAAAATAAAAAAATAAAATAAAAAAAAATAAAAAATAAAAAATAAATAAATAAATAAATAAATAATTGAAGTGACGAAATTGGGAAGGGAGGAAGAATCAATTTTCTAGCAAGAAGAAGGTAATATCCTCATCCTAATTTCATACTTTATAGATGAGATTAAATGGTTATTAGTATATACTAATTACTTAGAAGTGAGTTTATAATCAAAGTAATAAATAAAAGAAGTTAAAGTTGCCTTAAGATTATTTGTAGGATAGATGTACTCGGTTTTAATGAGATTATTATAATCATAAGAATAAACCAGTAAAGTATGATTTAAATGAGTAATTCTTATGTAAACAAGGAGTACAGATTATTTGTATGATAGATGTACTCGGTTTAAATGAGTAGGAATAATGATAGAAGTTAAAGTTAAAGTTGTCTTAAGATTATTTGTATGATAGAAATTAAAGTTGTCTTAAGATTCTTATAATGATGAGAATAAACCAGTAAGGTATGATATAAATGAGTAATTCTTATGTAAATAAGAAGTACATAAGAAAAAGAATCATGTCATTTGGCATAGTATAACTTGAGTTATAGAATTTTGAAGTTAAGCATGCAAGTTGAATTTTATGTTCTTTATTTCAGCTGTGACATTAAAATTCTAATAACTCGATATATATGCATGATAAAATTATGAAATTTTAATACATGCTTATATATGGGCTAAGAACATGACTGCCAAATTTCATGATTTTATGTTGAGAAATGAACGAGTTAAAATATTTATATGGCTTACATGTCAAGATGATTTTATATGCAAGAGTATTCAGTACATGGTTGAGTTTTTAAAGTAGAATTTTTAGGAAAAATTCTTATTTGAGTGATGAGCATTTTGACCAAGTTTGAGCTCAATATGTTGAGTATGTGATTTTATAAAATTGTTTCAAGTCTAGTATATCAATATCATAATTTATTGTTATGATAAAAACTTGTATTGAATGAGTATCAAGTTTGAGATTTTAATACCAAGCAAGTTTAAGACAAGTTTGATTGATTAAAAATCCTTATAAATTATATAGATATATGATGTTGGTAAAAGTTGAAAGTGTTTTGATATACTCGGTTATCTATTATGTGAAATTTAGCTTATTTTCACTTCCGAGTCATTCTAAGTTTCATATGAGTAAAACAATATTCAAGATTTGGAGTTATGATTTGTATGTGAAAGTATTCAATCTTACGTAAAAGTTAAGAAGAGTTTAAGCTTAATAGTTTAAATTTGGATTTTAGTGAATTTTAGAGTGTTCATTAAAATCTGGATAAGTGAAAGAATCAAGTATTCAAGCATCTTATTGAGTATATGAGCATAGTACTTAGTATAATGATTTATATTTGTATGTAGCTTGAAGATTCAGATATATCATTCAGCACTTACGAGTTTTCAAAAGAAGAAAGGTGGGGACCCAGCCTGGGTATTACATTGACTATAATATGATATCATGTCTGAGGTATGTATACAATTTATACGCTTGAGATGAAAGCTCCTAGTTGCCTTAACAAGTACATCATAAGTTCTGATGGAGGCCATTAGTTGCCTTAGAAATATCCATCAAAGTGTGCACACATATCCAATCAGATATCGGCCAGATTATAGATTCAGTTTCAGTTACTGGAACAAATTTTCAGTCCAGATATATACCAACGATTATGATATTGTATTATTATTGCTGTTTACTTTAGTATGGGTTATTTTGGGGTACAAAAGGACCAGTACTCACCCCCATTGTGTTTTTCAGGTAACAAGGTCGGGCCAGAGGTGTGAGCTCGGATGTGGTGGTGATGGTCGTGCACTTGTAGACATTTAATTTATGAACTACTATGTCTGTATAATTATTCACGTTTTTAAGTATTTCCGCTACGCATATCAAGACTTGAACTTGCATCATATTTCAGACTTTAATCATTTCATTAGTATGTATATGGTTCAGTTTACATGCGAGTTTAAATAAATCTGTTTTCTTTATGTCTAAACCAGTAAGTTTAACAAAGTTTAAAGATAAACGGATTTTAGAAAACATAAGTTTGAGTAGCATCCCGAGTTAAGAGCAAAAATATTTCAAAAAATTTATAACTATTTTCGAATTGAAAGTTGCGAAAAAAATTTACTCTGATAAGCGGGGTGTTACAGGTGGTATCAGAGCTAAGTTTATGTGCTCTGTATACTAAAAGTTTAAGTTTCAGAAAGCAGTTTCAGGAAAACCGACCACACCATACTCACACCTCGCCGACTACCAGGTAAGTGTTGTTTAAAGTTTTTGCAAAAGTTTTTATATAAACAATGTACGAAGTCTATGCTCAATAGGATTCAGATATCCTATCTCTTGAAATCAGTTATGATGCTTAAAATCAGTAATAGAAATTCCTTTAGAATAATTTCAGATCTATATTCTATTGGAAGTTAGAGTTTCCTCACCTATTATGTTAAAGTCTATCTTATGTTTTGGTAAATATTACGGTTAATTATTCAGATGGCATGCCGTGGTAACCAATCTCAGAGGGAGATGACGACAGCGGAAGTAGTTGCTCAATTCCGAGGCTACAATGCTGAGAAGTTTTCTGGACAAGGAGATCCTCGCCTTGTAGATGAGTGGATCCAGGGTCTCGAGTCAATCTTTGAGATCACTGAGTGCTCAGAGAGACATCGTATTCTCTGTGCTCAGCTGCAGATGACGGGAGATGCCCGTCTCTGGTGGAACTCTTACTGGGGAATGCGTCCTGGTGAAAAGAAGAATCTCACTTGGGTCAGTTCAAGGATATGCTGGAAGAAAAGTATTACCCTGACCACTACAAGGCTGAGATGGAATGCCAATTCTTGGCGTTAATCCAGGGTAATCGCTCAGTTGATGAATATGAGGGAGAGTTTACTCGTGTGGGGTCCTTTGCTACCTGTCTGTTAGATACGGAGGCGAAGAAGGCAAGACGTTTTCGAGATGGGCTGCTACCATCGATCCGTCATCATGCAGCTGGACATAATATTCAGACTTATGCTGATATTATGGCCAAGGCTAATGAGATTGAGGCCAATTTCCGAAGGGGAGATGATCAAGTCCAGCTGCAGCCATTAATTCAATTT
The DNA here is from genome assembly GCA_008636005.1 of Striga asiatica. NCBI lineage: Eukaryota > Viridiplantae > Streptophyta > Magnoliopsida > Lamiales > Orobanchaceae > Striga > Striga asiatica. The sequence continues at coordinate 116,385 of BKCP01005072.1, forward strand.
CCATCTCTACCACCAGCACAGACAGCTCCTATTCAGCAGGCGAAGGACAAGAATAAGAGAAAGTGGAAAGGTCCACAGAATAACAAGAAAAATAAACAAAGACAACCAGGAAGAGAAAACCAGCCAGAGTTTCCAGTTTGTGGCAATTGTGGACGACAACACCGAGGAGAGTGTTTAGCTGGCCAGAATGTATGCTATCACTGTAGAAAGCTGGGGCATGGCATCAAGTTCTATCCAGAGAGGAGGAAACAACAACAGCAGCCACAACCACAGCTTCAAGGACTGCCTCAGCAGTAGAGGAAAGGAGGACAGCAGGCTCAGGTCTATGCTGTGGAGCGGGCTGAAGCAGAACAGAACCCAGGTACTATGTCTGGGATGATTATTTTGAATGATATGCCTGTTTTTGCACTATTCGACACAGGAGCGACGCATTCATTTGTGTCCAGTCGATGTATAGAAGCCATTGAAGTTCGAATAATTAACACTGGTGACCCTCTTGAGGTGATTTTAGCCTCAGGAAGGAAGATAGTGACGAACTCTAAGGCAGAGAACCTTAGTATTAATATAGGTGGCCAAATTCTAAAAGCCGAAGCTTATATTATTGAGATGAGGGACTTTGACATTATACTTGGCATGGATTGGTTAGCACATTACTGTGCTAATATTCGTTGCCATGATCGGGAGATAATTCTTCATCTGCCGAAGGACAATCAAATTACTTTTTACGGTGCAAAGATGCGAACTCTACCACTAGTAATTTCAATGGCGAAAGCAAGAAAGATTTTTCGAATAGGTGATTGCCAGGGTTACCTGGTGAGTATAGTTGAAGATGATTCGAAAGCACAAACACCTCATGATATTCTAATTGTTCGTGAGTTTGTGGATGTGTTTTCGGATCAATTACCAGGAGGACCACCCAACAGACAAGTGGAGTTTACAATTAACCTTGTTCCAGGAGCAGCACCAGTGTCAAAGGCACCAAAGGAGTTACAAGAGTTGAAATCTCAAATCCAAGAGTTGTTGAAACTTGGTTTCATCAGACCGAGTGTTTCACCTTGGGGAGCACCTGTTTTATTCGTCAAGAAGAAAGACGGATCTATGAGAATGTGTATCGATTACCGAGATTTAAACCGGTTAACGATAAAGAATAAATATCCGCTCCCAAGGATAGACGATTTGTTCGATCAGTTGAGAGGAGCCTGCGTATTTTCAAAGATAGATTTACGCTCAGGCTATCATCAACTGAAGATTAAAGTGTCTGACGTAGCTAAGACTGCATGTAGAACCACATACGGTCATTACGAGTTCGTGGTTATGCCATTTGGTGTGAGTAATGCACCAGCGGTATTCATGGATTTAATGAACCGAGTATTCCATAAGTATTTAGACCAATTGTTATTGTTTTTACTGATGACATTTCGGTCTATTCCAAGAGTAGTAAAGAGCATGAGGAGCATCTGAGGGTTGTTCTTAGTACCCTTAACGAGAAAAGTTGTATGCCAAGTTCTCTAAGTGTGAGTTTTGGTTGAAGAAAGTGGCATTTTTATGCCATATTATCACTGAGAGAGGCATAGAAGTTGATCCTACAAAGATTGCAGCAGTTCAGAACTGGTCAGTGCCTAAAATCCGTCTTAGGTTCGTAGTTTCCTCGGATTAACAGGTTATTATCGTAGATTTATCGAAGGGTTTTCGAAGATTGCTCTTCCTTTGACAAATCTAATGAGAAAATCTGTGAAGTTTGAGTGGACAAATCGTTGTGAGGAAAGTTTCCAAGAGCTTAAGAAGAAGCTTACGACGACTCCAGTGCTGATTATTCCGGATCCTACTAGAGGTTTCACTATATATAGTGATGCTTCAAAGCGGGGTCTTGGATGTGTACTTATGCAAGATGGTCAAGTTGTTCCATATGCTTCGCGACAACTGAAACCACATGAGCAAAATTATCTAACTCATGATCTAGAGTTGGCAGCAGTTGTACACGCACTGAAGATTTGGCGACATTATCTCTATGGAGGACGGTGTGAAATATTCACTGATCATAAGAGTTTGCAGTACATCTTCACACAGAAAGAGCTCAACATGCGACAAAGAAGATGGTTGGAGCTCGTGAAAGGTTATGACTGCACTATCCTGTATCATCCAGGAAAAGGGAACGTTGTAGCAAATGCCCTAAGCCGTAAAGTGAAGGGTGAGTTAGCATGTTGTATCACTCAACAGAATCAACTTATTATAGAATTCTCTCGGATGCAGATTGAAGTTGTCAAGTCACTTCCTAAAGAGATTACAGGGAGTGTTAACTCGATGAAAGTTCAACCCTTGTTGAGAGAGAGAATCCGACGGGAACAGTCTTTCGATCAATTTATTCGAAAGATAAAAGAAAAATTTCATGCTGAAGGAGTAGAGGGCTTTTACCAAGGCACTGATGGAGCATTGGAATTCAGAGGAAGGATTGTTGTGCAGAAAGTTGATGCCTTACGAAAGGAGAGTTCGGCAGAAGCACATAATGCGCCTTATTAAGCTGATCCAGGAAGCACCAAGATGTATCATGATTTGAAAAGATCGTTTTGGTGGAAGGGAAAGAAAAGAGATGTAGCAGACTTTGTAAAGAAGTGTTTAGTTTGTCAGCAAGTTAAAGCTGAGCACAAGAGTCCATTAGGTCTGTTACAGCCACTTGAGATTCCTAAGTGGAAATGGGAAGAAGTTACTATGGATTTTGTTACAGGCTTACCTAAATCATCAGAACATCATGATGCGATTTGGGTAGTAGTGGACAGATTGATGAAAGTCGCACACTTTATGCCTGTGATAATAACCATGTTGATGGACAAGTTAGACGAGGTATATACTCGTGGAATTATTTTGACTCCACGGAGTGCCTGTTACAATCATATCAGATAGAGACCCCAGATTTACCAGTAGATTCTGGGAGAGTTTACATGAGGCAATGGGCACACAGTTAAAGTTTAGTTCGGCTTATCATCCAGAGACAGATGGTCAGCCTGAAAGGACGATTCAGACACTTGAGAATATGCTCAGAGCTTGTATTTTGGATAGAAGTGACAAGTGGGAGAAGTGGTTACCATTAGTAGAGTTTGCCTACAATAACAGTTACCACGCATCTATTCAGATGGCTCCATACGAAGCACTTTATAGCCGTAAATGTCATTCGCCCCTTTACTGGGACGATGTTGGAGAGAGACGAGTACTTGGTCCAAAGATGATTGAGGATACAGTTGAGCAAGTAGCCTGGATTCGAGAAAGGCTCAAGACAGCTCAAAGTCGGCAAAAGTCTTCAGCTGGTAAGCATAGAAGAGAGATGCAGTTTGAGGTAGGCGATAAAGTGTTCTTGAAAGTTCGACCGATGCGAGGTGTCGTTCGTTTTGGGAAGAAGGAAAAGTTGCATCCTCGATATATAGGTCCATTCGAAGTTCTTGAGCGAGTAGGAGAAGTATCCTATCGTTTAGCTTTACCTCCCGAGTTGTCCAGTGTGCATAATGTTTTTCATGTATCGATGTTACGTGCATACGTGAGCGATCCAGAGCATGTGCTTCAGCACAATGAGATTCAGATTCAGCCAGATTTAACTTACGAGGAACAACCGGTATCAGTTCTGGACCGAAAGGTTCATCGGCTCAGGAATCAAGATATTCCCCTCGTTCGTATTAAATGGAATCGCCACGGAGAATCAGATGCCACTTGGGAGCGAGAAGCTGATATTAGGGCTTGTTTTCCAGATTTTGAGTTTTGATATATACCAGGTTAGTATGTATCGGAGTTTCAGTATTTCCGAGGACGGAAATAGTTTAAGGGGGTAGATTGTAATATTCTATGCATTAATTAATAAAAGTAATTAAGTTCTAAGTTAGAACTATTTTACTTTTATTAATAATGATCTTTTATATTTCTAAGCCTTAATAAATCTCTTAGAATTTTATTTTAAGGTCAAGATCAATCCATTAATTTTGAAGTATAATTTAGCAAAGGTTGGCCTTATAAGTAAATTAAGCTCAGTTCAAGTTAACAGTGCCGAGAAATTTCTACGTTATAGTCGAGCCTTAGTATTAAATATTTAGAATTTTTCTAAGTGTTTAAGTAATCAAGATAATGAAATGAACCATTCAGTTAATAAATTGAACCGATTCACTTGGCTCGACATTAAAGTGAAATCGGAATTGTTTTTCGATAAATTGAGTTAGTCGAGTAAATATTAGTGCCTAAGTATTTTATGTGATGTATATGATTTGATTGATAAGTTATAAAGATTAAGTAGAAATTATTTAAACAAGAAGGTCTATTTATATTATTAAGAGTATATTCGCAAGTTTCGAGTTTTTCGATGTTCGGTTGTAGTCGGTAATTAAGTCCGATTTCGTTTCCGAAAATTTTATTTTCTTGGATTTTTTTAACATGTTCCAAGATCATTATTAAGAGTTAAAATGTTCAGCATTAAAAATGCAAAAAGCAAAAGAGGGAAAATCCGAAATTTTTAGAATTTTTGATTTTACGATAAACGTTCGTTTTAAATCAGAATTCGGTTCCGTAAATTGGATAATTTTCATTAAGTCTCGAATTTAATCATTGAGATAAGATTAGGATCAGAAGAGGGGCCTTTCTAAGCATTGACTATAGGTTGGAGAAGTTTACAAGTTAAGAATACTATTTATTATCTATATTTATTTTTACAAGTTTGTATTGTTTAATTTGTTAATTTCTTCACTCAATGTTCTTGTCTCAAAAATTTTGCCTATAAATAGAGGCATTGATTTCAGAGATTTTCATCAAAGAAGAATTACAAAAGTTATATAGTTCATTAGAGGGAATAAGTTATAAATAAAAAAAAAAAAATGAAGTGAAGAAATTGGGAAGGGAGGAAGAATCAATTTTCTAGCAAGAAGAAGGTAATATCCTCATCCTAATTTCATACTTTATAGATGAGATTAAATGATTATTAGTATATACTAATGACTTAGAAGTGAGTTTATAATCAAAGTAATAAATAAAAGAAGTTAAAGTTGCCTTAAGATTATTTGTATGATAGATGTACTCGGTTTTAATGAGATTATTATAATGATAAGAATAGACCAGTAAAGTATGATTTAAATGAGTAATTCTTATGTAAACAAGGAGTACAGAAGAAAAAGAATCATGTCATTTGGCATAGTATAGCTTGAGTTATAGATTTTTGAAGTTAAGCATGCAAGTTGAATTTTATGTTCTTTATTTCAGTTGTCACTTTAAAATTCTAATAACTCGATATATATGCATGATAAAATTATGAACTTTTTAAGACATGCTTATATATAGTCTAGAAACATGACTGCCAAATTTCATGATTTTATGTTGAGAAATGAACGAGTTAAAATATTTGTATGGCATACATGTCAAGATGATTTTATATCTAAGAGTATTCAGTATATGGTTGAGTTTTTAAAGTAGAATTTTTAGAAAAAATTCTTATTTGAGTTGTGAGCATTTTGACCAAGTTTCAGCTCAATAAGTTGAGTATGTGATTTTATAAAATTGTTTCAAGTCTAGTATATTAATATCATAATTTATTGTTATGATAAAAACTTGTATTAAATGAGTATCAAGTTTGAGATTTTAACACCAAGCAAGTTTAAGACAAGTTTGATAGATTAAAAATCCTTATAAATCATATAAATATATGATGTTGGTAAATGTTGAAATTGTTTTGATATACTCAGTTATCTATTATGTGAAATTTAGCTTATTTTTACTTCCGAGTCATTCTAAGTTTCATATGAGTAAAACAATATTCAAGATTTGGAGTTATGATTTATATGTCAAAACTCAATTTTAAGTAAAAGTTAGGAAGAGTTTAAGCTTAATAGTTTAAATTTGGATTTTAGTGAATTTTAAAGTGTTCATTAAAATCCGAATAAATGAAATAATCAAGTATTCAAGCATCTTATTGAGTATATGAGCATAGTACTTAGTATATTGATTTATATTTTTATGTAGCTTGAAGATTCAGATATATCATTCAGCACTTACGAGTTTTCAAAAGAAAAAAGGTGAGGACCCAGCTTGGGTATTACATTGACTATAATATGATATCATGTATGAGGTATGTATACAGTTTATACGCTTGGGATGAAGGCTCCTAGTTGCCTTAACAAGTACATCCTAAGTTCTGATGGAGGCCATTAGTTGCCTTAAAAATATCCATCAGAGTGTGCACACGTATCCGATCAGATATCGGCCAGATTACAGATTCATTTTCAGTTACTGGAACAGATTTCCAGTCCAGATATATTACCAACGATTATGATATTGTATTATTATTGTTGTTCACTTTAGTATGGGTTATTTTGGGGTACAAAAGGACCAGTACTCAACCCCATTGTGTTTTTAAGGTAACAAGGTCGGGCCGGAGGTGTGAGCTCGGATGTGGTGGTGATGGTCGTGCACTTGTGGACATTTAATTTATGAACTACTATGTCTGTATAATTATTCACGTTTTTAAGTATTTCCGCTACGCATATCAAGACTTGAACTTGCATGTTATTAAATATCATATTTCAGACTTTAATCATTTCATTAGTATGAATATGGTTCAGTTTACATGCGAGTTTAAATAAATCTGTTTTCTTCATGTCTAAACCAGTAAGTTAGACAAAGGTTAATGATAAACGGATTTTAGAAAAGATAAGTTTGAGTAGCATCCCGAGTTAAGAGCAAAAATATTTCGAAAAATTTATAAGTATTTTCGAAGTGAAAGTTGCGAAAAAAATTTACTCTGATAAGCGGGGTGTTACAAAGTCCATGCTAATGGAAGTCCAAGGCTGCAATGGAATCGGTAGAGGACGATACAAACCAGCATTAGTGGCAACATCCTCGACACCTAACATACTCTACAGCGCTCCACAAAACGAGAAACATCCCGTCGTACAGTAGGCCAAAAGAATCGACACTGTACAAGCTCAACAGAACGAGCACGACCCACATGGCCCGCTCCATGAAGTTCCCCAATCAGCTTCAGCCGGAGATTGCAATCTGGGACACACAGTCGGACTCCTTTGAAAAAGAATCCCTCGCGAAGCACAAAATCAGCAACTGGGCCCGAAGCTAGATGAACTACTATCAGACCAAAGAAAGCGTCAGAAGGGTAGAGGTCTCGCAAAAAATCAAAGCCAATAACCTCAATACGCATATCTGAAAGAAGAAGAGACCGTCAGCTCAAAGCATCAGCCACCCGATTGGATAAGCCGGACCGATGTTTGAGAATGAAAGTGAACTGCTGCAGAAAGGATGTGCAAGATGCATGTCGAGCGGAAATATTGTTCTGAGAAGCAATATGGCGAAGAGCCTCATCATTAATAAATAGAACAAACTCTCGATGAAGTAAGTAGTGTCGCCAATGTCGTACGGCATGCACCACGGCCTAAAATTCCACATCATAAGTGCTATAGCGGGCTCGTGGACCCGACAACTTCTCGCCAAAGAAAGCGACATGTATCACCTCATGGCTAGGAACAGCCCCAATCCCCACCTTTGGATGCATCACACGAGAGCTCAAAAGGCCACGAAAAGTCGGGAAGCACCAAAACTGAAGCCGAAGTGAGCTTCAGTTTAATAAGATCGAATACTTCAGCAGCCTGAGGGGTCCAGACAAAAGATTTGCCTGTAAGACAATCAATAATCGGTGTTGTAATAGAACTGAAATAAGCAATGAAGCGCTGGTAAAATGATGCCAAGCCGTGAAAACTACGAGCCTCAGTGAATGTCGTAGGAGTCGGCCAGTCCCGAATAGCAGAAACCTTACTTTCATCAACACGAACACCATCCGAATAAATAAAAAATCCCAAAAACAACACAGAATCCACAAGAAAAGAACACTTGCCCGGAGAGGCATAAAAGGAATTAGCACGAAGTAGAAGAAGTACCTCACTGACATGGTGTAAATGCTCCTCAACAGAACGACTTAAAATGAGTGTGTCGTTGAAATAAACGATGACACACTTCCCGATGAGATCTCAAAGAGTCTGATTCATCACTCTAATAAACGTACTCGGAGAATTAGACAAACCAAAGGGCATAACCATCCACTCGTACAAGCCCTCGCGAATCTTAAATGTCGTCTTCCACTCATCACCTAGCCGAATACGAATCTGATGGTATCCACTTCGAAGTTCTGATTTGGAGAACACTGTCGCTCCAGGCAATTGATCGAACAAATCATCCAGTCAGGGAATAGAAATCGGTAACACACCGTAATCTTGTTGATAGCCCGACTATCAACACACATCCTCCACGACTTATCCTTCTTGGGAATGAGCAGAGCCAGGAAGGCACATGGACTGAGACTCCTGCGAATAGACCCCTTCTGTAACAAGTCCTCAACCTGACGACGAAGCTCCTCGTGCTCTGCTGGACTGAGCCGATAATGAGGGCGATTGGGCAAAGAAGCGCCCGGCACCAAATCAATATGGTGCTGAATATCCCGTAATGGCGGTAAACCACTAGCTAGCGCATCTGGAAAAACATCAGCAAACTCCAGAAGTAGAGGCTAAATTAAGGCAGGAGGTGAACCATCCGGATCCGAGTCAGCTCCAACAACAAGAAGAACCATCGGAGCATCCTGCAATTCACGGACGAAGGCAGATCGGGAAAGAAACAACACCCACGAAAAAGAGGGAGACTGAACAACGGCTAGAAGTGCTGCTATTGAACGAGCAAAAGACGGATGCAAAACGATGTGAACCCCGTGGAAAAGAAAACCATACGTATTAAGGCGCCGGTCTTGAATAACTGCACGATCAAACTGCCACGGTCGGCCTAAGAGCAAGTGGCAAGTGTCCATCGGCACAATATCACATCATATCTCATCCATGTACGTCGGGCAAACTGAAAAGGTCAACAACACCCGACGATCCACCGTGACCGAACTCCCCTTATGAATCCAGGCTAATGTGTAGGGTTGAGGATGGGATTTCATCTTCAAATGCAACTTCTCCACCGCATCCGAAGCTACCACATTTTCGCATGCTCCTAAATCAATCATATAACGGCATACTCGATCTCCGATGGTGCAAATGGACTCAAATATGTGATTCTGATGTCATGCACTAGAGCTCACAATAGGTGGAGATAATAACGAACGACGAAGGATCAATGCGTGACCCACATCCCCGTCACTTGCTCCTCCGTAATCTCGAGCTCCTCGTCAAAGACAGACGGAGCGGTGTAGTCTACTGTGTCTGGCTCCTCGACTAAAAGAGCCCGTGTACCCCCCGCTTTAGGACATTGGGCCTGCCGATGGCCGGATTCTCCACAGGCAAAACAACGAAGGGAACCGATTTGGCGAGTGCCGTCCCCAGGTGCGGGTCCACTCCCTCGTCCCCCAACTGTAGATCCTGGAGGTGCAAACCCCACAGCCGGCTTAACAGAGGCAGATGATGGCAAAGTAGGAGTACTAGTTGAAGACTGTCGAAAAGGAATAAAAGTCGAGGCCAGCTGACGGGCATGCTACTGCTCAACCAATAATGCTCGTTGATGTGCCTCAGAAACAAATTCCGGTGTAAACAAGTTCAGTGTATCTTGGATAGAAATACGAAGCTCACCAATATAGCATGAAACAAGTTGATCCTGTGTTTCACAAATGTCCACTCTGGCGAGGAATTTATTGAACTCCTCTGTATACTCATCAACACTACGCTGGCTTTGTCGAAGATTTTGTAATTTTTGATAAAGGGTACAGACAAAATTAAACGGTAAAAACTCACGTTCAGATACTTACGAAATTTTGACCATGACGCGATTTTTGGCTTGCCCTGACGATGTCGCACACTCTTCAAGTGCAACCACCAAGCAGCTGCGCGTCCTCGAAGTCGAGTGGCCACAAGCGCAACTCGTCTCTCGTCCAGTACACTTTTAAATTCAAGGGCAGCTTCTACACCAGCCAACCAATGGAGAAAATCACTCGCGTCCAGCCTGCCCGAAAAATTTAGAATTTCGACCCTAAAAGCCGACTCCTAGCGGCTGTTCGACAGCCCTTCAACCCGACCATAGAAACGGCGTGCATTTAAGCCCCTACCACCATCAAATTCACCATCCCATGGAGGTTCAAAGTCATCATATGTGAAATCGAAAGTGGCAGCCCCACGCTGAGCCTCCGGCGGCCATCCTCGATCAGATCCACCACCAACAGGCCCTCGCCGGAAATTGCGGTCAGCCCAAGGTATCGCGATCTAGTGCGTCGCGTCTAAAACTTGCTTGCTAATGGACTGGAATTCCTCCGGCAGACGGCGATTTGGCGACACAGAGTGGTGAATCCCGTCCTCCTGATGGCGCCAATGAAGACCAACAAAGGGTCAGTCGAGTTCAACACCGTTGGCAAAAGGATTGTCGTCCGACCAGGTACCATCACTATCATTATCGCTGAACAGAGGTTGATGGAGTGGTTTTCGGGGTGCCCCACCATTACTGTGATCTCCATAGCCACCGCGTGGAGCCCCGCGACCTCCTCGGCCACCGAGGACGTCCCGGTTATCGTGTTGATCCCGCACCAAAGTAGATAGTGAAAGACAATTTCATCAATTCCGGTAGATAGATCCGCAACCCGAGTATCCAAAAATTGCATTCGATCATCCATACGTTGAAATTGATCGTCAATTTCGGTATCCCGGCGTCGTGGCGGAATCGTGAATCGTCCCAGTTAACTGATACCAAAATGATGCAGCAGATAGCATGAAGTGGGAGTTTTCCCAGTGAACACAGAGAAAGAATAGATGAAATTTTCTTCGTTTCTTCAAAATGATAACTGCCCCCACAATGAGAAACCTTCTGTTTTTAAATAATACAACCTAATTCCAAATCCTACCCAATAATATCTAAAAACCCAAATAAAAAAAAACCCAAATAAACAAGTCCAACACACATAAATAGACATAACATAAATAATGGAAATAAATATAATAACGATCACACTAAAGGCTGAAGTCGATCATGTTTGTCGAGAAATGCTAACGCACTCTCGTCGACATCACAAACACCCTAGATCTATAAGCTTTTCATCCCTTCTTTCAAAATTCGGCCACCTCTACCATTTTTCGGTGAGCATTCGAGAGCCGACGACGCCTAAACCCGTCGGCGACCTGACCCACGCCGTCCAACCCTCCCTTAGTCGTTGTTCATCACGTCGCTGCCCCTTCACACACGACCTCAACTCCATCGTGCCAGACCCTAAACTCGCCTGCACTCTGTCCGTACAATACGCCTCACGTACGTACACCGTCGAAGAGCCCGCGTCTGCTTGCACGAGTCCAGATCAGCCTCTATACGCGCACATTCCGCGACTGGGTGACTAGATTCGTATATAGTCCGTCAGCCTGCTCGAAGATTCGTACGCGTGTGTTCCCAGCGACTCCATCCCCGCGTCCCTACGCGCGCGTTCCCAGTGACTCCAGCCCCGCGTCTGTACGCCGTCGACGACCAGCCTCGCGTTCATACGCCCTCCTCGCCGAACTCGTCCGTACGCGCGCGACGTCAGCTGCACCACGTCGTGCCACCAACAGTTGTGACGGAAACCAATCACCTCGGCTAGATCCAAACTAGTTGCACCACGGATCCGAGCCCACCTTGTTTTCCCGCACCAGGTGTTAACCCTCTCAGCCCAGATCCGAGGCGATTCACACGAGCTCAACCGGGTCTAGCAACTGAGAGCATCCCTAGCCATTTCTAACTTCCCTTTTTTGTATTGAGTTCGTTTTTGAGATATAATGGCTCAATCTTTACTGCATGGGCTTGGACATGAATTATAATATATTTTGAAAATGATAAATGAAGAATTTGAGTGAGATATGAATTTATTTGGATATTACGAGCTGAAAGGAATGATTTTTAGATCTCGAGCTATATAAGATTTTAAATGATGATTCTAATTTTATAAATCTTGCTAAATTATCTTGAGGCTTAGGCTAAAATTTGGTGAATTTTGGAATTCGTTTGTTATGCGAACCGATTTTGTGGATCTAGGCCCGTAATGCTCGATTTTAGTTGGAGGAGTTAAAGGTTGAATCTTGTTGTAATCTTTTTACTAAAAATCATATATGTGTTGAGGTTGCTGTGGTAAAAAATTCGTGATTTTTGGAGATCGTTTAATATATCTATATATATATATATAAAGAGGAGCAACAAAGTATTTAATCTTATTACCATGCACTAATTTTATTCTCCCTCCAAAATTTTCAGCATTCAATTTAATTCTTAAGTTACAAAATAACTTGCTTGAATGCCATAAATTATGAGCATAAACCAATCAAGGGAGTTACAAAATTGTACTCAAATTTTAAGTCACACCCCCTTATGAAAATGGTCGGATGTATTAGCCTAAAGAAAATGGTTGTAACGGCTCTTCCATAGCATTACTTGATCAAAATCAATTTTGAGAATTATTTTCTTAATTCATATTTTTTTTCATGAATTAAATTATGATTCATTTTTTTTTATATTGTTATTGTTTAAAAGTATTCTTCTCGGTGCAAATGCACAGGTTGATTACTAGTATAGTTTAAAAATTGAGACTTTAGCCTTGGTTTGCAGTATTTTTAGAAATTTTTCCGGTTGTGATTTAGCTGCATTTTTTGGACCTAAAATCCCCATAAATCACATAGAAATTAGGGTTAAAGTATCTGCTAAAATAAGTTTGGTTGTTCGGAGAACTAGAACCCTCGTTTTATCCGGTTCTGAAAACCGAGTAATTTTTATATCCGAGCATAATCGTCCGATCCTAGTACCGTATAAATGACTTTAGACATCATAGGGCTATAAATGAGTCCTTGGGTTGTAGGGATGTGGTCGGTCGGCCGGTGAGTCGCCAGCGAGACCATAACCGAGCCTAAGAAGGCTACCGAGGCCGTGAGCCTCGTAGCGAGCGTAACCAACCAACTGGTGTACATTAGCACATATCCTCAACGCGTATCTTTGTCCCGCACACATGTCTCACCCTCGTCTGATCGTTGGAGCCGAGCCACCGAGTGCGTGCCCATGCACCGAGCCGCGCCCCTGCGCTCTGCCCAATGCCCATGCGTCCGTCCGACCTACCGTCAACGCATCATTTTTAGTTAGCCATCACCCAAGCATTAGTGACCGTGGCACCGTTTAAAACTCGTGCGTCAGTAAAGCCGTGTCAGCCGTGTTTGTGCATGCCCGTGAGTTTCTACGCCGAACCTGGACCACGGTTAAGCCGAGCTGCACATACTCAAGCGAGTGACCGGTCGGTTCTGATTGAGCCGCCGATCAAGTCCAGCTGAACAGGTCCGGGCAGTTCGGACAGTTCAAGAAGTTTTTTAGTTCAACCGAATTAGTCTGGGCAGTACGGACAATTTGGGAGTTTTCAGTTCGGAACATCGGTTTGAGAGTGAACTGAGATTTCATTATTTTTCCAAACCAAGTGAGATTGAGATCCAGTCAGATTATAGTTCCAGACTTAGAAATATTTCAGAGAACTCTAGTATGCCTCAAGACAGTAATTTTTCAAATCACATCGTAATATTCCAAAATGAGTTTTAAATGATTTTAAAACCGAGTGAGCGAACCTAGTAAGATTAGATAATAAGATTCAAATTTTTCAGATTGAGCAAAATACGTAGAATATTTTGCTCAAATTTGTAGCTTGAGGAGATTCGAGCCTCTACCTGCTACACAGTTTTCCAGCATTTTCATGTCGTCAGCTTCCAGGTGGGGACCCTGTACTTTGTATCTCATTGCTTTTAATTACTTATCATGTCTGAAGTATGTGTGTGAGTAAATTGAGGATCGAGACGGATGAGTGATCTCGTCTTGGTTTAGATTTCAGATTCCAATTATGACCTGGATATGTGGTGCACAATGCCCATCCTAAGTCCAGCATCCAGATGTGTAGTGCACAATGCCCAACCTGGATTTCTGTGGGAGGGGACCCCCAGAGTGTGCACATGAGTACCAGATTAGCGATAGTCCCAAGTAGCTAATTTATTTATATATATGTCGATTTCATGATTTATTATTAAATGTGATGAATATTCAGTGCCAATTTCAGCAGAGAATGTTGATTCATTATGCTCACGCCTCCCCACAAACCATTTTTCAGGTGACAGAGTCCTACGTCGCGCTTGAGCTGATGTGTGGTGATGGTCAATCTTCAAGATATTTTGTTATAGCATGTCAGGTAGTATTTGAACATGTTTGGATTATTTATGTTTTGTTTGATGCTTGTTTGTGATGTTTGAACGTGTATTTCCTTCCTCATTCCAGAACCGTGTTTCATATTTCTGACTAGTATTTCATATTTCAGACTTCCAGACTATGCATGCTTGATTCCAGTAACTTTCATGGCGCCTTATTAGAGTAATGAATTTTACTAGATTGCATGCGTAATAGTTTAAAGAGATATAGATTAAAGTTGAGTAGCATCCCGCGGTTAGATTAAAGTGTTTTCGAAAAAGTTAATATGAGTTTTCGAAAATTAAATCAGTGTGTTCAAATTAAATAGCGCGGAAAATTTAATCTGATTTAGTAATAGTAGGCGAGGTGTTACACCTGTCTTGGCGCTCGACGGCATAATGGGCCCGGAACTGTAGCTGTCTATCTGACGCAGTCCTTTATCCATAAAATGTTTGACTCTCATATTTAATATTTGACCTAATCATGACTATTGATATGTTAGATCCAATGGTCAAGAATCATTCTTATTTCTTTCACTATCTACCATTTTCATATGATCTCTTCAATATATATATATATATATACATAATATGGTTAGGAACTGATTCTTTATATAGAAAATCAATATAAATATGATCTATGAGTTATCAACTATGGCATATCCCTAAAATATTGACTTCTATATATAATTGTAGAATATTTATTATATTTGATCTCCATATATATATATATGAAAAATATATAAACGAATTTATCATGTAGTCCAAATTTGGGTTAGAAATTTAAAAGTTAAATAAGTAGTTATGAATAACTTATGGGTCAATATTAACTTGGAAGTAAATAAATTAGTCAATTATTTATTGTTTAATAATTACTCAACTACTTTTGATTTGGTTAAATTATACAAAAATAAATTTATTTTAATCAATGAAACAATATAAGTTTTATAATTATACTCATTATTCGCATATACTTTTACATATATGTTAAAATTTTATCAAAATAATTATTTTATGTAATCACATTGTAGTCAAATCGAAATTTAGAATAAAAATTTTTAAATAACACTTATTTTAAAATGAATATAATTTAATTTTAATATAACTTATGTGCACCGTACATGTTGTGTAGTAATTTTAAATATACATGTTTTATGTAATTTTGCACAATTTAAAATGTGATATAACATTTTCAATAAATTAATATAGGTAAATTATATTACATACTGATTCTATATTTTTAATTCATAAATATTATGTAATGAGCATTTTTATTTTATAATTATTTCTTACCCGTACATCGCACGGAATTCGTACTAGTTCAATCACTAAGATTTCAAATGAATGCATACAAGTATGACAAAATATGTATGGGTATAAAACAAATTCATCTATATAAATATAAAAATGTTTGACATTTATTGGAAAAATTAACTAATTTCCCGCCTAAAAAATTCGTTTTTATTTTTATTAGTAATTTTTTTGAAAAATTTTGAAAAGTGGCGGCTAAAATTTTGAAATTCAAGTAAAAAAAAAATAAATGTAATTTGAGTAAGAATATTGTACACAATCTAGTCACCAGAAATTTCTTCCATATTAGATACTTTATTTAATACATTAAATCATGACACAAATCAGAAGGATGTCTTCCATAATTAAACGTGTAATTAAACGTTTGAATGAATCAAATCCACAAAAATAAATTCCATAATTAATTAAATGATTAATTTAAAATAAACAAATAAAAACATGTAATTGAACGTGTACTTTAGTTACTTATCTTATTAATCAAAGGTTACTGGAAGTAACTAACTCGCTGGTCTTTTGTTACTATTGTTTTATTACTAATTTTGTTTTCTTGCAAATTTCATAAGAATACAAAAGTTGCGAGATAAAAATTCAAACTAATTTTGTGAAATAAATTTTCTTCATAAAATAAATTATAAATCGTTGATGTGATATATTCACAGTTATATATTATATATTCAAAAAAGTATATAACAAAAAAAAAAAAGTTATATCTACGATTTGCTAGGATCCTAAACTTAATATAATTAATGCATTAAAAGCCGTATAGGTTAAATTATGAAAAATTTATATATTTCAATGTAAAATTTGATTTAAATGTATATTTCAAGAGAAGAGAGAGATACAATATCTGTTAATTTTGGCTAGGCAATCTTGTTAAGATATGTAAAAATAAATGTATTTTATGTTACACTAAATCTCTCAAAACATCATGCTTTTTATCAAAACATGAATTCTTACATGCAGCTTCAAGAAATTGACAAAATATGCAGCATTGAGAGACAAAGATTTCGTCGGGGAACTGAACAATTTAAAGTGTGAGAAAACCATGAAACCACAATCACATGAAATACATGATGAAGGTATGCTTACAGACTCTTAATCATATACATGTTTTGAAATTAACCTTTATGAGCCGTGTTTTTTTACCTTTTTCCCTCAAAATCTTTTATGCTCGGTTTGTTTATGATTTTCTTATGCATAAGAACAAAAAAAATATATAAATTAATAGTTAGAGATTATTCTATCATTAATGATTGGAATATATTGAATGCAATAAAATTATAATTAACTAATTATTAAAATAATTCTTTTATTATGCATTATGTATTAAGTATTAAAAAAATCAATAAATTGGGATCTGCAAATAAAGATGTTCATTCAAGTACAAAAATTAGAATTTTGAATTTAATAAAAGAATTTTATTTAAAAGTTTGTACTTAAGCACACTATCTCAGAAATACTATATTCTTTTTTTTTTTTTTTGGGCAAATT
>BKCP01005072.1:133358-205815 GCA_008636005.1 Striga asiatica
AAAAAAAAAAAATGAATATAATAGTCTTATGAGTGTAAGAAACAATTATAAACGTGTTTTTTTAGATCTATAAGATATATTAAAGGGTAAAGTCCACTTTTGGTCCTCCATGTTTACGGGGTATCCAGACTGAGTCCCTATTATGTTTTGGTGCCCAATTTTAGTCCTTAAAACAAAAAAATGAGTCCCTATTATGTTTAGGTGTCCAATTTTAGTTCTTAAAACAAAAAAATGTAGTCCCTATAATAGAGAAAAATCCACTTTTAGTCCTCCATGTTTAGGGGTATCCAGACTTAATCCCTATTATGTTTTGATGCCCAATTTTAGTCCATAAAACAAAAAAATGTAGTCAATTTACCTCAATTTCTGTGAATTAACGGTCCATTTTTGCTCGACTGTGATGTTCTTTATTTTTTTAAAATTTGTTGATTAATGTCCACTTTGACCAAAGAAAAATAAAAGAAAATTTAAATGCTGAAAATATATTAATCAAAAATTAAACAAAACAAGAAATTGCACCAAATTAAATTAAAATTTTTGCTCGTCTAATTTTTATTTCTCTAGCATTCGCGCTGCGGAGCAAGCCTGGAATCACAGCTACTGCTCTTGCACCCATTTCCGGGTCATGCCATCGAAAAAAATTGCACCTATCAACCCTCTGTTTTTTAACCACTTCTTATCATATTCCAATTGAAGTTCACAGAAAGTACTTACAGGATATAGAGGGCAACTCAAGAATCTTCTCTCGGGATTATCATCCTTCCAGCATGTAGTCAACTTTGCAACCAGCTCACATCTACAAAATACCACACCATTTCCATCCATTTGATCGGATTTAGTCTCTAGGCGGTCAGGTTTTTTTTTTCTACGTTTCACTGCAGTTCAGCATTTCTGCCTTTTATTTTACTTTTTTTCAGCATTTAAATTTTCTTTTATTTTTCTTTGGTCAAAGTTGACATTAGTCAACAAATTTTAAAAAAATGAAGAACATAACGGTCGAGCAAAAATGGACCGTTAATTCACATAAATTGAGGTAAAGGGACTACATTTTTTTGTTTTAAGGACTAAAATTGGGCATCAAAACATAATAGGGATTAAGTCTGGATACCCCTAAACATGGAGGACTAAAAGTGGATTTTTCCCTATTATAGGGACTACATTTTTTTGTTTTAAGGACTAAAATTGGGCACCAAAACATAATAGGGACTCAGTCTGGATACCCCCTATACATGGAGGACCAAAAGTGGACTTTCCCCTATATCAAAAGTTGTAGCTATAGAACTTGTCTGTTTTATTTATATAAAAAGCAGTCTTCCATGATCATAGAAATTCCCTTTCATATGGCAACTATAGAGCAACCAAATTTGCAATAGAATTATTTATTAAATATATATATATTATCTCGCAATTTTTATTTTTGGTAAAAAATTTGTTGTTATTAATAAATTTATGAATTTATAGTACAAATATCAAATATTTTGTACCATATATGAACCAATCAAAATATGAAACTTATTCGATCTTTAGATAGCAAATCAATATAAATATGACCTATGTTTTATAAACTATGGTATATCTCTACAATATTGACATCTATATATAAAATATTTAGTATACCCGATCTTAATATGTATATATAAAATTTGGGTTTCATATTTAAAATTTAAATAAATAATTATTCATAACTTACGAGTCAATATTAACTTGGACGTAGCTGAAATAGTCAATAATTTATAGCTTCATAAATTACCCAATTACTTAAATTCTTTTATTTAGGTAGTTTATACATAATAAATTTATTTTAATTAATGAAACAATATAAATTTTATAACCATATTTATTATTTTATGGAATCACGTTGTAGTCAAATTGAATTCCTGAACAAAAAATTCAAAATGACACTTACTTTGAAACGAATCTAATATAATTTATTATCAATTACATGCATCGGTTGTGTACTAATTTTAAATAGACATATTTTAAGTAATTTTGCACAATTTATATTTCATTTAACAATTTTAATAAATTAATATATGTAAATTGTATTACATATTTATTCTATTTTTTTAATTTATAATTAATATTTAATGATCACTTTAATTTATAAATATTAGTGAATATCTCTTACCCGTGCATCACACGGGATTCGTACTGCTATTTTATTAAGAATTTTGTTTGTCTAAAGTACCAAACTAAGATGACTGATATATATTACCAAAAGTCAATGTATTACTTGTTCTATGAACTTTATTTATTATAAAAATAAGAATTTTGTTTGTCTAAAGTACCAAACTAAGATGACTGATATATATTACCAAAAGTCAATGTATTACTTGTTCTATGAACTTTATTTATTATAGTAAAATATACATTACCAAAAAATCATGGCGTATAATTAATATTGAGAAGACCAAAAATTCTTTTGGAGCAATCCCCCACTCAATGTATTGACACATGTCCAAATTGTATTTATTGCAAGCCATGTGTCAATGCACTATTTGTGAATAAGTGTGGATGGCTCCATAAGTCGAGCCATCCGATGACTCCATAGCAAAACTGAAGAGAAGACAATAATGGTATTAAATAAAATTAATAATCATAAATAGTATCTTAGATACCAATTATATTTATAGTACTCCCAAGCCTATATTTCCGAGCCTATATTTTTGGTATTGTAATTATATTAATATTTATCGAGCCAGAAAACGAAATATGAATTTTTGTCATATAGTACCCAGAACGTACAAACCTGTCATCTAAGCAAAGCATGTTTTGAAATTATATAAAGGGGTTAAAAGTAATTTTACATTATATAATTGAGATGTAATACTTTAATTTTTAATTTATTTATGATAGTAGGAAAGTATTTATAGTTATGTTTCAATCTAACTATCTCATAGATTTTTTAAAAAAGATTAATTGTTTTAGAAATATCCAAAACTTTTAATAGGAAAGATGTAAATTTGGCAAAAACAAATGTTTTTAGCCTATTTATAGAGAGTTTTATTAATAATATATTTTATCATTTTCCATCTTTCCCGATATAAAAAAAACTTGGTTAAAAATATTGTCAAAACCTACGTGATTCTGATTGTAACCAAAGCCAAATTCCAGCCAGTGTGGCCAACTGCAACTTGCGCCCATGATTTAATTAATGTCACATTCAAAGAGCATACATTTCCTAGAAATGCTACATTAAATCTAAGAAACTAATTTTGGTCCGACATAAAACACGATCTGGTAATATATAATTCAAGTGGAAGATTGTCTATAAATACCCCCGTTTACTTTTGCACTAGTGTATATTCCGCGAGATACACGGAGTAGCTCATATTTTAAATCCTTCTAGACTTTATTTTAAATATAATTCTTTATATTTTTGACATCTCATATATTATGGAAATAAAATAAATACAAATAATAAAAAATATATATTATTAAACATTTTTTTTGTACAATACTTTTTATATAAAGAATATTATTAAACCTTACGGTTTTAATTATCTTTTTTAAATCAATTATCCAATATATGATCGTTAATGTACAGAAAATAATGAAAAGAATCCAAACTTTAAAGTAAAACAATTTTTTTATTTTTTTACAAATCAAAATCATCCAAATTTTTTTAATTTTAAAAAAAATTTGCAAGTTTGTTAATGAGATAAATCAAGTTATACAAATGATTAATTATATTAATTATATTTAAATAAATTCAATTATATAAATGTGGATAGAAAATATTTTACCAATTAGTTTGTTAGGAATATGATTATATGGAAGTTAAGATAAAATGAAATGTAACCAAAAAATCTGTTCGTGGTTTTTTCCTTTAAATGTTTGAATTTAAAAATCTAATAACCAAATTGAGATTACATCACATAAGGAAAAAAATACTAATAATGTTTATGAATATATTTAAAAATATAATTTTGAATTTCAAATAGAGTAAAGGACAGAATAATTCAAATTTGTTTTCAAAAAGATTTTAAAGTGTTTAATATTCTAGTAAATATACCCGTAAGAATAATCTTACTATTTTAATTTCAAAAATTTTGGCAAGTTTGTTAATGAGATTAATTCGGTTAGGCAAAAAATTAATTAGTTAAAATATTACATTAATTATATTTCAAAAATTCCAGTTAGATAAATGTAATTATATTAATTAATTTGTCAGGAATGTAATTATATGGAAGTTAAGATAAAATGAAATGTACCCAAAAATATGTTTGTGATCTTTTCCTTTAAATGTTTGAATGTAAAAATCTAATAACCAAATTTAGATTATATCACGTAAGGAAAAAAATAAATAATAAACATTTATTAAAGAGATAAATCTATAATATTTATCACTTAGATAATAAATAATAAACATTTACACGTAAGAAAAAAATAAATAATAATATATTTAAAAATATAACTTAGAACAAATAAAGTAAAAGGAGGGATAACTTTTTTTTTAAATAAAGTTTCTAAATGTTTAATATATTGGTAAATATCTCTGTAAGAATAATCATACCATTTTAATTTCAAAAAAATTGACAAGTTTATTAAAGAGATAAATTCGGTTTGATAAATGATTAATTAGTTAAGATATTATATTAATTATGTAATATCACATTCTGTTATTAATAAAAGTAAATATTTTAATTCTAAGTTTGAACTATTTTATTTTTATTAATAATGCTCGCCTAGTTCCGAGCCCAGTTATTTAGTTACTCAATTATAAGTTCGACTTTAAGATGAAAGTATTCTCGATTAATTTTTATTCAGTAATCGAGCCAGTTCAGTAATTATTTTAGTTATAAGTTGAACTATTTTACTTTTATTAATAATGCTCGTTTTTAGTTTCGAGCCATATTATTAATTAATTTCGTTCTATTTATTTTTATAAATAGATTTTATAGATCGGGATTAATTATTTTTAAGATAAGAATAATCAAAATTGAGTATATTTCGATAAATTTTTCAAGACGAGTCGAGACTCGAATCAAGCATGTTTGGTCACGAGCCGTGACTATTACTTGCGTCAATAGTTCATGGGCTTAGCCTATTTTCGAATTTGAGCAAGTCCTAGCTATTAGTTATTTAGAAAATTTTTCTAAGAGTTTGAGGTAGCTTGATGTGCAACCGGGATCAGTGAAAGTTTTCATTGGCCAATATCTAAATTCTTTGATCATGTCCGAGTAAGACATATTAATGTGAGAAATATCAAGTGGGCATGTAATAGTTGAATTATTTTAATGCAATCTGAGGAGTAGATTCTCATTTACCTACCGAGCTTTGCGTATGTTATTTCTTATTTCGTCAAAACAGGTGGGTTAGTTATTCTAAAATATCTATGAATATGTGTTTTATGTGTTAAACCGTATGATCTATGTACGCATGTGAACATTGTAGCCTATCGATGTGAGCTTGATGACTATCGGTGCGGTTGTCCCCTTCGATGTAATACGGTTACCCTTACGAGGTAAATCTCCTTAAGTCCTATGAGAAGGCCGTGTCCTTACGTGGCACGCACTCCCGTGTCCTTACGTGGCATGGCTAAGCTCAGATGTGCACATGAGTGAGTCATTGATGTGACTAGAGATGAAACATGATATTATTATTGTTTATGTTCATGCTGCGACCTTACCATCCTAACATAATTTATATTGTTCATATGCATAGTGGTGAGCATTAAATTTTCTTATTATGCTCACTCCCACCTGCTCTTCACGGATGCATGTTAAGCAGTTGGCGGGTGACGAGACACGGCGAGTGGGTGGTCTTGCTCATTTATGATTATTATTTATGCTTCCGTTTGTCTATGACTGTTATATGACTTGGTTTTATTTTCCTGCTTTAATCTGGATAATTAAGTTATGTTGGATTTGATCCTTCGGGATTATGCTTTTACTTAGTGGTTATTTTGGAACTTAATAAATGTTTGGTTTAAATTTGATAATTGTTAGTTATGCTTGTGTAGGTTTAATTTGATGGGATGGTATTTTCGATTAATAGTTCTTGGTAGTTAAGTAGCGCCCGTTGAGTTTTAAATTTAATATGAGATTTGCGAAAAATTAACTCTGAGTTTTATAAATAAATTCGATAAATCCTTTATAATCAAAGTGGGGCAATACAAATTATATCATAAAAAACATCGGTTCGATAATGTAGATAAAAAATATAATATTAATTAGTTTGTTAGGAATGTGATTATATGAAAACCAAGATAAAATGAAATTTACCCAAAAAATTTGTTTAGGATCTTTTTCTTTAAATGTTTGAATTTAAAAATTAATACCGAATTTAAATTATATCACATAAGAAAAATAAATAATAAATATTTATTAATATATTAAAATATGTAATTTTGAATTTCATATAAAATAAAAGGTATGATAATGTCAAATTTATTTGAAATTGAGAGCAGTTCTAATTATTGAGTGCAGGAATGTATTAGACAACAATTGATAGACAATTATATTTCCTACTACACGTTACTTATTAAAAACTAATATTTATATTTATTCTATAGGACTGATGCCTGGCGATATATAACTTCCATATATCTACCCTAAAAACTTGATATTATATAGAAAAAAATATATAATTGCAAGACAGAAAAATTAACCATATATGCGTATATAATGATTATTATTATTTGTAAACAGAAAACATAATATAACTTATATATGTTTTTTCGGCCTTTTTATTCCATTTAGCGTAAACGCAAGTGTATGGAAATAGAAATGGAAATTAAATTTTAATATGGTACACATTCCTATTTAATTTGGACTCTTTCCTCTATACTGTTGGGATTCAGCCAATATACACGGTTTATGTACACATTCCTATTTAATTTATATATACATTCCTATTTAATTTGAATTTTGCCCACGATTTTAGGATTCACTTGTAATGCATTTAAATCACATCCAAAAGTTTTGAAAAAGTTAATCTGCACAACAGATTTGCATGGGCGGGATTTAACTAAAACATTCAAAGAAAATTTCAAAAAATGGTAAAAAAAAAAGAAAAACGAAAATAAAAGCAAGAAAAAGACATTCCCTTTCGGATTTTTTCTTAGCTCTATTATATAGTAATAGATGTGATCCCATCCGGCCGCTTATGCTTTTAAAGGCAAGTTACACGACTATTAGGGTAAATATATTAGCAAAATAGTCTAATAATATATTACTAGTACGACACCCGTGTACTACACGGGTTGTTTGAAAAAAAATATAAAACATAAAATAATAGAAAAAACACATGTTGTCATATAAAAGTACAAAAATAGAAAATAACAAAGTCGATATTATTTCAAATTTTGAAAAATTTCTTTATACACAACATTAATAGTTTTAGTACAATCCGACGTTAGACAACCGGCTCATCTTTTTTGGCCTTCCAGAAGTCAACCATTTGAATAGCAATGGTTCCACAGTGTACATTCCATAATTTCTCCACGTCATGAACATCTCGTTCATACTTAACGACTTCATCAATTTTGATGACCTCGGCAATGATATCTATGTTTAAATCAAATAACAAAAGTAAATATATTTTAATTATATTAGGATGTAAAAAAATTAATAGATGTTAAAATAAAATTGCATACCACATAAGGATTTCGTGTAGTCAGAGTTTCCCCTCAATTCGCTAAATTCTACGAAATTGAACATAAGGGATATCTCGAGATTCGTTTGTAATCACCTTTGTTATCTTGTATCTCGAATTTGTCATTATGTAAAATGACCCATCTTTTACAACAACTTCATATTCCGAAAAATCATGAAAATGCTGAACCCTGCACTGCGTGGATTCCAATGTATAAATTATAATCAAAATTTAATCGCAACGCAAGCAATAAACACAGGAACATTTGGAAAACAGAACAACGATCAAATGGACTAAAAACCACGAAAAAAGAACAAAGAAAATTGGATTTAAATTTGAATGATACGAACCCGTACATGCGATGAACAACCTCGACAAACTTCGGCACGGGGTCAGAACCCTCCCCCTCCTGTTCCGATGCCTATTCCAGTGGCATAAAGGCGTAGGTCAAATTAGGTGCAGAAAACTATGCAACGAAGAAGAAGCAATCGACATTCATACTGTTGGAGAAAACATTGGCAACTCACGTTAGGTGCAGCCCATGAAAAGAAAAATGAAGGTAACTGGTGTCATGACTTTCTGTTCTATCCAAGCAATCGAGCGTGGCTATGGGACCACATACGGGAGCATCTTGACGGCACCCTTCAGACTTATCAAATTAATATTTGTATTAATTGTATTTTAATATCATATTATAACTATTGAATTCCAAATATATTTTAAAAGTTAATAACTTTTGTATTTGTTTTACATATATAATATATAAAATTAATCATCTTTTTATTAGCTACGATTTGACATCCATATTGTATATATAAAATAGATAAATTATATTTATCTTTTATAATAATAATAAAATTATGACGGCACCCTTCAGACTTATCCCCTCCGAACAACACCTTGTTGAGGCCAGCATTACCTTTGACTCGTTTTGCTTTTCATTGAACAACTTTAAGAATACCTTGTTGAGGCCAGCATTACCTTTGACTCATTTTGCTTTTCATTGAACAACTTTATGAATACCTGCCGATGTTTTTGGTCGAGCTTCCCTTGCATCTGCAAAATCTCTTTTCCCTCGGCCCACCAGAAGCTCGGCCCACCAGTAAGATTTCTTTCAGCTGATCATTTATGAGCTCGAGCAGTTGGATGTACTGGCTGAATATTAGCACCTTCTCCTTCATGGCTATGCTGAGTCGAAAAAACTCGAGGATGAATTTCGTTCCATAAGTCCAATGGGGAGAAATAGCAAAGGATTGAAAAGAGTAAACCAAAATCCAAACATATCATAACGAAGTCATTAGCAAAAAAGCACACTGAATTAAAAACACTAATATCTTAAGGTTAATGCACATAAACAAATTGATTTCATTAATCGGTCGAAAGTTTAGTCAAGAGCACTTTGTATATATCCGGCTACCAATTGTGAAAAACCCCATTACCACTCGAAAAATGAAAGTGAGAAAAATCCTTACCAGGAGATTCGTGAATGACTAATTTTGTAGTCGTGAAGAGGCCCGCCGTGGTGCGGCTTTGGAGGGCCAATTTCCATGGGTCTGGTATTAAGAAGATTTACATACAGTCATGATCCTAAGATTTATTTTCACTTGCCAATCCATCATATTCAAAATTGAGCAGATTATTCCCAAAAACGATGAGCCATTAGCGGATCTGAAGAACTCTCAAGCCACAAACGATCCAAACTCAAAAGAACAAAAAAAATCGCCCCATAGCAAGTCAACAACGCAGATAAAACAGAGCAAAAAATTAAAAAATAAATAAATAATAAACTCACACTCTGTGTTTAAATCAATGGCCTTAAAAGTGGCACCAAGCTTGGTCAACAAATCTTTCACCGACACGCAAAACGGACAGTAAGTCTTGCTGCCACCATAAAAGATAAAAAAAAAATAATAAACAGATCCATATGAAATCACATTCACAGCAGCTTCATAAAATTCCACGAAGCAGCGAAGAGGACAGGTAAGAAGTCGGTGAGCCGCGTATCAGCGAAGTGAACGAAAGGGGATGAGCCGAACGGCTCAGGGAACGGGGAGATAGGCGAAGAAGCTAATCAGATGGCCGCCCAAATCGCTTCAGTCTTCACTGCTTACTACCATCTGTTAAGAATCAGCCCGTATTGTTCAGTACCATCCTTAATTGGATGTTTTTCTAAAGGGATATGATTAAGAAATCCGATTAATACACGGCAAAGAATTGGGGGAAAAATAATATATTATAATATTAAGTTATTTATTAGCACAAAGAATCCTATTCATATAAAAATACACTGCCAAGAATCCTGTTCAAATAAGAAAACACGGCAAAGAAGAAAAGAATATAATTGTATTAATTATTTTTATCCGAACCAAAAATTGAAGCATATAATGTTGCCAAGTAAGCTTCCGAAGCGTGCGAGCCAACCATTTAGGCTCAGCACGTTTTCAAATTATATTAAAAGGGGATTCGCCAACTCAATTCAACTCAATTTAATAATTAAATATTATTACTCTCTTCACCTTTACATTCAACTTAAAAGCCAGTTTATTGTTATTTTCAACTCAACTCAACTTAAATATTTAGTTTATTTTTAACTTATTTAAAAATTACAATTATAATCCAAAACATATCAAAAGTGGTTAGTCTTTATTTGTAGAGCATGAAAAAAAACAAATTTTAGTGCTTTTTTTTTCAACCAGAAAAATACATTTATCCAAAAACAACAGAACAAGTATCTCATTTTCACAAAGAATACGGGTCAAGACTCAACGTCACCTCGCCCTGGTTCGCTTCGCTAATTGATGACTTTTTTCTTTTTTCGATATTTCTTATTTATTTTTTCCTTATTTCCTTTGATCCATTGATTGGGTCACCGATGACCTAATAAGGCTTTTGACTACTAAAATAGAAAAATATTTCTAACCTTTGAAAATGTTCTCCACTCGCACACAAGGTTATTATTCAACTAATAGTAGTACGATATTGTATATTACACATATGTTAATTAAAAGCTTAATTCTTAAAATATAAAATAAATTAAAGTTTTTATCTTATATTTTTATGCACTTATTAAACCTCACACATTATTATTTATGTAATTTAAATTTATTTATTTTTGCCCCTAGTCAAAATCCTGCATCCAATTCTTCTATATATATACAAGACTATCTGCGCTTTGGTATATATCAAGGAAATACAAATCTACCCCTAAATAAGAGAAATTAAAAATGAGAGCTCAAAGAGTTAGTGTGCACATGAATACTGGAAATGGTGACACCAGTTACACCAACAATTCATCCCATCAAGTTCTCTCCCTCTCTCTCTCTCTTGTGGTTATATATTATTATTATTATTATTATTATTATTATTATTGTTATTATTTATTTGGGGTTTTAATTATGTGCAGAAAATAGGGATACTAAAATCATGGCATGTTATGGATGAGACCTTGAAAGACATGTTTAGCAAGGGCTTCCCCAGACAGTGCTTCAGGATGGCCGACTTGGGCTGCTCGTCCGGGCCCAATGCCCTTTTGGTCATTTCGCGCATAACCGGGAAAATCGAGGAGCTCTGCAAGGAAAATGAGAAAATAATCGAGATCGAGGTGTTTCTGAACGACCTACCGGACAACGACTTCAACAACCTATTCAAGATTCTGCCCGAATTCTATTATAAGAATAATAATTCTCCAAGGCCGAAAACATTTGTATACGGCTTGCCAGGCTCGTTTTACGGGAGACTTTTCCCAAGCAACAGCCTCGACTTTGTTTACTCATCCTACAGTCTTCAGTGGCTCTCTCAGGTGTTGATTTATTTATACAAAGTTATTTTGGATCATTGTTATGATCATGATGAGTAGTAAAAAGATGAGATTTGTTTATAAATTTGTAGGTTCCACAAGGATTGGAGAATAATAGGGAGAACATACACATGGCCAAGGCAAGTCCACCGGAGGTATATGAAGCTTACTACAGACAATACAAGACAGATTTCACCACATTCCTTGAGTCGAGAGCGGCCGAAATGGGTGTCGGGGCCCACATGGTCTTAACGTTCGTCGGCAGAAGTGTCGAAAACCCCTCCACGAAAGACGAAACCGAGCATTTCAAACTGCTCTCAGATACAATTCTTGACATGATTCAAGAGGTATGTAATATATATACATATACCGGAAAAAATATTAGCATTATAAATAAAAGTCATTTTACTACAACAAAATAACAATCGCAAGTCATTTTACTACAACACATTTACTCCATTCNGAATTTCTATTGGATTTTGATGATTTCGAATGATAATTCCTTCATTGGTTTAAATTATCGACTGAAAAAATTTTCCAATAGAAATTTCAGAAACAATATAAACTGTTGCAATAATTGTTGCTGGAATTATCTTATTCCAACCGACATTACGTGACAATTCGATCCAACAAATATTTTAGTGTACTTGACCTCTGAGATATCTTTTCAATTAAAGTTATAATATCATAATATCCACTAGATTATGTGATGGAACATTTTACGGTTTGGAATACGATAGTTTTTTTTTCGTAGCAGTTTATATTTATTATTTAAGGATTTGTCCATTTTAACCTATGTTTGGTAAAGTAGCTGATAGTTGATAATCTACCTTAAAACTTATATGTAATTTTCGAGCTTATAGCTTATTACTTATAGCTGTAAATCTAACTTAAATGATAAAAGTATTTAGTAGCTGATAAACTAGTTGAAATAAAAAATTCAACTAGCTTATTAGAAAAGCTACCTATAGCTTATGAGATAAATTCGAGCTTTTTAAAAAAGCTCTTCCTACCAAACGAGACTTATTTGAATACCGCAAATTTATAAGCTAACCAAATAAGTTATAAGCTAATTTATTTGACTACCAAACATAGTCTTAATCTGCATGATTTTTAAATGTAGGGGCTCGTCAAGGAGGCTGATTTGCATTCATTCAACATGCCTATATACACAGCATGCAGACAAGAAGTCGAGACATTGATCCGCGAACAAGGTTCGTTTAATTTGGACAGGCTCGAAGGCTTCTTCATCCCTTGGGATGCACATGTTAAGCATGGAGATGATTATGATGGAAAAGTCGACAATTTCAAAAGGGGCGAGCTTGTTTCGAATTTCATTCGTGCTTATACAGAGCCCGTTTTAGCTTCGCATTTTGGAAAATCCATTATTGACGATTTATACGCAAGGTATGCTAAGAAGCTAGCCAAGCATCTGTCTGAAGAGGAGCCCATGTTTTTTAATATGGTCATTTCTTTGAGCAAGAAGTGAGGAACAAAAAAGGGAAAAATTAATAAAAGATCATGAGATATCTCAGAGTTTAAATAAGATCATTGTTGGTTACAAGATATGTTTTGTTTGTGATATTCATGTGTTTTAGAGTTTGATCCAAAGATATTGGTGTACAAGTCGGTATCTCTTTCAGAAAGCGCGTTTAATAATTAAGGTTTGTTTGTTATAAGAAGTCATTGATAGATAGGCCGTGTTTTCTTCAGAATAATTGCAAATTGGATTATAAAATTACTCATTCTTATATCTATCAGTAGTTTCAGGGCCCAATTTTTTTTCAAAAACAATTTTAATTAAAAAATACATGAGTACTATATCATTTGTAATTGTTTGTATTTAATTGAATGAATAGGAATCTAATCTTACATGCATATATCGGAAAAATTGTAAACACTGCAACGAAAAAAATTGTCATACCACGAGAGAAGATTTTATAATGCAAACTAACATGAAAGAGAATATAAAAGACTACAAGTTTAATAAAAATGAGAAAACTTTAAAACTAATCCCACAGATTGAGGGGTGTTATTTTTGGTCCCGTAAGATAGCGAAAGTCACAATTAGTCCCACAACTTTCAAAAAGTAATCAAAAGTAAGACTTTTCATGCTATTTTGGATCTGAAAGGCCCGATATGCCATGTGACGTAGATTTGGGGTTTTTTCTTGACACGTTGGCAGCAGTTACCACACGTGGCATGACACTAAACCTGTGTGACTAGTTTTGAAGATTTTCCTATCTTTTATATTGTTATGCTTTTCTTTTGTTATATAAATTATTATATATATATATATTAATATAGAATATTATTAAGTAAATCTAAGATAAAATTATGAATAAATATATAATGATTTTTTATAATTATTTATAAAAATTTTAATTATGAATAAAGATACAATATACATGAAAATAAAATTAGAAAATATTTTTAATTACTTTTATTTTGTGATGTGTTATTTTTAATAGGTATTCTTTTAGCTTCTTTATAAAATTAAATAATTTAAAATTCAAAAAAAATATTTTTATTCATCAGATAATTATAGTTAACATTCTTTATTCATGATAGAATTGTTCTTTTTATAATTTTATTATTATTTATTGAAAATATAGTAAAAAAGTGTTAACTATAATTATGTCATAAATAAAAATATTTTTTAATTTTATAATAATTTAATTTATAGTTAATTGGTTTTTAGTAATTATATATTTTTTATTAAATAATGTTAAAATTACAAAAAAAAAATTATGTCAGGAATAAAAATGTTCGCTTAATGACTACCCAGCTTGCTTTCCGTTCCCCAATGATTTTCCCAAAAAGACTTCGGTGGCATACTTCTGCACTGATTTTGATGTCCTCTTGGTCTATATCTATGACTCTGTCTTTAGGCATGTCATTAAAACCCGCAGGGTCGGGTTACCCACATTTTCAGGTCGGGTAAACCCGATATGATTGAGTTTCGGGTCGAGTTCGGGTAGAATTATGCTACCCGAATCCTGGGTCGGGTCGGGTTCGGGTATGATAGAAAAACCCGTTACCCGACCCGATTACCCAAGCTATTTACCCGCAAGCATAAAATCTTATACACACACACATACACACATACACACACATATATACATATATATATATCATATTATAAATATAAAATAAAATTATTTCTTATAATTTGGTTAATGGTTTGAATTTTATTTTATTTTTTTGATTTTTTTTTTTTATCAATTTTCCTTTTAGTTGTACAATATAAAATTTAAATACTTTATTTTCAATGTTATATTATTAACTAGACCATAAAAAATAAATAATTTGATATAACCATAATATGATATACCGGATTAAGGGCTAGCTACTCGACTCGGATGACGAGTCGAACCGTCCACATGTTGACTGGAGTGCCCTAAAGTCGACATCACTACGGTCGACTACTTCTCTTTATGTATTAACTGGAAAGGAGCAGGTTTCACTTAGTCGACAAACCCAAGTCGACTCCTCTAAGTCGACTCCTATAAGTCGACTCCCAAAGTCGACTTCTATCAAGAAGATGAGACTATTCGAAGAGAAGCGTTAAGAGTTTCCTGATATATCCCTATACGGGAAATCTAAAGTCGACCTCTTACTACTCGAGGTCGACTCCTTATGCCTTGACACTCGAAGCCTTCGACGATTCAGGACACTTACAACATCACCTAACAAGTCCCCTAAACGAGGGTGAATCTCTATTGAATAAGAAGGAATCTTGGGCTAACTAAGAGGTGATTGGAATGCGAACCGCCCAGGGTCTTTTGGGTACTTTAAGTAGATATTTCGTTTTATATAAAGGGACTGAGGTAACTCTAAACCCTAACTTCTACATTCTCTATTCCATTTTCCTCTTTCAGCTGTTGCTGCTCCCTCTGAGCAGAGCAGCCTCATCTCTTTCCCATACTGACTTCAGCGTCGTAGGCTCTATGCCGGAAACACTTCCGGCGTTGAGTTCTTGCAGGTGTTTACGGCAGTCTAGAAGCGATTTGAAGGCGGTTCGAACAGATCGGAGCTCACAACCACCGGTTCACTCCAGATCTAGGAGAAGACCCATCATAATTATATCTCAATATTTATTCCAAAAATAATATAGATTTTTTATAGTCATTTTGTTGCTAAACTTAGTTAATAAATTGTTAGTTACATTATATTTAATTGTGGAGTTATTTTATTTAATTTTTTTACACATGAAGCGGATTGCGTCGGGTTGGGACCAAGTAAAACCCAAATTTAAGAACTTGGGTTATCCGTTTACCCGACGAAGCCCAACCGGAACCCGAAGTTCACTCACCGGTAACGAGTCGGGTACGGGTAAGGTAAATTATATGCGGGTCGAGATCGGGTTTGCCAAAACCCGCACCCGACCCGACCCATTTACATCCCTATCTGTCTCTCTCTCTCTCCGAGAGTGAGAAGCTTTTCAAGTGATCCGCTATTTCCTCGTCTTGCCCGATACATTTGGATGAACCCATCGAATCCAAACCCTAGACTTCCACTGATAGCTTCAAACCTTGAGAACTACAGATGAATCGGCAGTTGAATACTGGTAATAAAAGAGGATGGTTAAGAATCAAAAGGAATCTGAAACAATGAATCGAAAAAAATGGAATTGCTCCGTAAAATCAATTTTCGACGGAATAAAAAAGACATATAAGGTATAATTTATAAAATTACAAAAATAGTTTTATTCATGACATAATTATAGCTAACATTTTATTCATGACATATTTTTTTTTGTAACTTTATAATTATTTAATAAAAAGGTATATTAATTTTTATAAAAATTATTTAATAAAAAAGTTTAGTAATTTTTAAAAACAAATTAACTACAAAATTAAATTATTATAAAATGACAAAAATAGTTTTATTCATGACATAATTATAGTTAACCTTATTTTACTATATTTTTTATTAAATAATAATAAAATTATAAAAATAAAAACATTTATGCATGAATAGAATGTTAAGTATAATTATCTGATAAAAAAATATTTTTTTGTAATTTTATATAATTTCATTTTAAGAAGAAGCTATTAAAAATAGCACAACACAAAATAAAAGTAATAAAAGTATTTTCTAATTTTATTTTAATGTATATACATGTATATATATATTAATATAGAATATTATTAAGTAAATCTAAGATACAATTATGAATAAATATATAATTATTTATTATAATTATTTATAAAAATTTTAATTATGAATAAAGATACAATATACATGAAAATAAAATTAGAAAATATTTTTAATTACTTTTATTTTGTGATGTGTTATTTTTAATAGGTATTCTTTTAGCTTCTTTATGAAATTAAATTATTTAAAATTCAAAAAAAATATTTTTATTCATCAGATAATTATAGTTAACATTCTTTATTCATGACAGAATTGTTCTTTTTATAATTTTATTATTATTTATTGAAAATATAGTAAAAAAGTGTTAACTATAATTATGTCATGAATGAAAATATTTTTTAATTTTATAATAATTTAATTTATAGTTAATTGGTTTTTGGTAATTATATATTTTTTATTAAATAATGTTAAAATTACAAAAAAATTATGTCAGGAATAAAAATGTTCGCTTAATGAGCTTGCTTTCCGTTCGCCAACGATTTTCCCAAAAAGACTTCGATGGCATACTTCTGCACTGATTTTGATGTCCTCTTGGTCTATATCTATGACTCTGTCTTTAGCCATGTCAATAAAACCTGCAGGGTCGGGTTACCCACATTTTCGGGTCGGGTAAACCCGAGATGATTGAGTTTCGAGTCGGGTTCGGGTAGAATTATGCTACCCGAATCCCGGGTCGGGTCGGGTTCGGGTATGATAGAAAAACCCGTTACACGACCTGATTACCCAAGCCATTTACCCGCAAGCATAAAATCTTATACACACACACACACACATATATACATATATATATATATATCATATTATAAATATAAAATTAAATTATTTCTTATAATTTGGTTAATAGTTTGAATTTTATTTTATTTTTTTGATTTTTTTTTATCAATTTTCCTTTTAGTTGTACAATATAAAATTTAAATACTTTATTTTTCAATGTTATATTATTAACTAGACCATAAAAAACAAATAATTTGATATAACCATAATATGATATACCGGATTAAGGGCTAGCTACTCGACTCGGATGACGAGTCGAACCATCCACATGTTGACTGGAGTGCCCTAAAGTCGACATCACTACGGTCGACTTCTTCTCTTTATTTATTAACTGGAAAGGAGCAGGTTTCACTTAGTCGACAAACCCAAGTCGACTCCTCTAAGTCGACTCCTATAAGTCGACTTCTATCAGGAAGATGAGACTATTCGAAGAGAAGCGTTAAGAGTCTCCTGATGTATCCCTGTACGGGAAATCTCAAGTCGACCTCTTACTACTCGAGGTCGACTCCTTATGCCCTGACACTCGAAGCCTTCGACGATTCAGGACACTTACAACATCACCTAACAAGTCCCCTAAACGAGGGTGAATCTCTATTGAATAAGAAGGAATCTTGGGCTGACTAAGAGGTGATTGGAATGCGAACCGACCAGGGTCTTTTGGGTACTTCAAGTAGATATTTCGTTTTATATAAAGGGACTGAGGTAACTCTAAACCCTAGCTTCTACATTCTCTATTCCATTTTCCTCTTTCAGCTGCTGCTGCTCCCTCTGAGCAGAGCAGCCTCATCTCTTTCCCATACTGACTTCAGCGTCGTAGGCTCTATGCCGGAAACACTTCCGGCGTTGAGTTCTTGCAGGTGTTTACGGCAGTCTAGAAGCGATTTGAAGGCGGTTCGAACAGATCGGAGGTCACAACCACCGGTTCACTCAAGATCTAGGAGAAGACCCATCATAATTATATCTCAATATTTATTCCAAAAATAATATAAATTTTTTATAGTCATTTTGTTGCTAAACTTAGTTAATAAATTGTTAGTTACATTATATTTAATTGTGGAATTATTTTATTTAATTTTTTTACACATGAAGCGGGTTGGGTCGGGTTGGGACCAAGTAAAACCCAAATTTAAGAACTTGGGTTATCCGTTTACCCGACGAAGCCCAACCGGAACCCGAAGTTCACTCACCGGTAACGGGTCGGGTACGGGTAAGGTAAATTATATGCGGGTCGAGTTCGGGTTTGCCAAAACCCGCACCCGTCCCGACCCATTTACATCCCTATCTGTCTCTCTCTCTCTCTGAGAGTGAGAAGCTTTTCAAGCGATCCGCTATTTCCTCCTCTTGCCCGATACATTTGGATGAACCCATCGAATCCAAACCCTAGACTTCCACTGATAGCTTCAAACCTTGAGAACTACAGATGAATCGGCAGTTGAATACTGGTAATAAAAGATGATGGTTAAGAATCAAAAGGAATCTGAAACAATGAATCGAAAAAAATGGAATTGCTCCGTAAAATCAATTTTCGACGGAATAAAAAAGACATACAAGGTATAATTTATAAAATTACAAAAATAGTTTTATTCATGACATAATTATAGCTAACATTTTTATTCATGACATATTTTTTTTGTAACTTTATAATTATTTAATTAAAAGGTCTATTAATTTTTAAAAACATTAATTAATAAAAAAGTATAGTAATTTTTAAAAACAAATTAACTACAAAATTAAATTATTATAAAATGCAAAAATAGTTTTATTCATGACATAATTATAGTTAACATTATTTTACTATATTTTTCATTAAATAATAATAAAATTATAAAAAGAAAAACATTTATGCATGAATAGAATGTTAAGTATAATTATCTGATAAAAAAAATATTTTTTTGTAATTTTATATAATTTCATTTTAAGAAGAAGCTATTAAAAATAACACAACACAAAATAAAAGTAATAAAAATATTTTCTAATTTTATTTTAATGTATATTGTATCTTTATTCATAATTAAAATTTTTATAAATAGTTATAATAAATAATTATATATTTATTCATAATTTTATCTTAGATTTAATTAATAATATTTTATATTAATTAATATATATATATATATATATATACTAATTTATATAAAGAAAAGCATAACAATATAAAAGATAGGAAAAATCGCATGAAAAGTCATACTTTTGATTACTTTTTGAAAGCTGTGGGACAAATTTTGACTTTCGCTANTTTTTTTTTTTTTTTTTTTTTCAAACGATAGGAAATCTCATTCAAATCAAAAAGGATGAACAATGTTTAGCTACATAAAACACAAAACACTACATGAATACAAACAGAACAAGCCGGGAAATGAGAGAACCACACAAGACTGGTGGCCTAGAACCCAACTAAACAACAACATTGCAATTATGGGCTAAGGCAGATGAGCTTCTGGAACCTTAACACCAAAACCTGAAACTAAGAACAAAAACGAAAAGGAAAACTGAAACTTAAAATGACAACAGAAGGAATATCTATCATCTCAAGGCCTGGATAATCTGCTTGTCCTGTAGATGTGCCAATCCTTCAAAGCTGCTTGGACAATGAGATGAGCAGGCCTTCGAGTCCTTTCAAACATCCATAGATTGCGCGTCTTCCAGAGCCACCAGAGTATGTAGGTAGAAAGCTGAATCCGTGCCTCTGATGTCTCTGACTTGTCCAACTGGCAAATGGACCACCACCAGTCGTGGAAGCTTGCATGTTCTTGAGGTCCTTCCCACTGCACAGGGGAGAGCTTCCACACCAGCTTGGCCAGTGGGCAATGGAATAATAGGTGCTCTATTGATTCTACTTCTTCACCACACATGTTGCATATACTGTCCACTTCAACTCCTCTAGCCAACAAATTCTTATTAACAGGCAATGTGCCATTACAGCATTTCCAGATAAAGTGTTTTAGTTTGCCCATTACCTGCATTTTCCATGTTCTGTTCCTGACTTGAATGTCCCTGGCCAAATCCACACTCCCTTGAGCTGGTGCTGTCTTGAGGTATTTTTCAGTTATAAGATGAGCATATGTGGATTTCACTGAGAATATATCCCTTTACTGTGAAGCTTCCATGTCCATCTATCAGGTTGGGTGGGATTGAGTGTCTTGATAGTATGGATCAGATCACAAATATGAGGAGGAAATGTGTGCCTTAGCTTTCTGTCATCCCAACTCCACCCATCTGTGCTCATTAAATCTTTTACCCATATAATGTTTCTGTCAATGCCCTGCAATAGTTCAACTTGTTGGCCTGTGAGTGTAGGTAGCCAATGCTGATCCCAAATTTTGATGCTACTGCCACTTCTGATCTCTACCTGCATCCATTTGGCACAAATCTGCAAAATCGAGTGCCAACTTCTCCAAAGCCAGGATGAACTGTGGGTAATGTGAGCTTCAAAGATAGAGGAATTGGGGTAATATTTAGATTTGAGTACCCTGCTCACCAATGTGTCAGGCTCTGAGACCAGCCTCCAAATTTGTTTGGCTATAAGGGCTATGTTGAAGAGTTGTATGTCCTGGAAACCAAAACCTCCATGCTTTTTGGCCAAAGTCAGTTTGCTCCAGGCTAGCCAGTGAATTCCTTTGTGTAAGGCATTGCCTTTGCTCCACCAAAAGTTGCCACATATACTAGAGATTTCCTTGCACAGAGAGACAGGCAATACAAAGCAGGACATAGCAAATACAGGAAGGGCATTGAGTACAGCCTTGATAAGAATCTTCTTACCTGCAGTAGAGAGCCATTTGTTTTTCCAGCTGTTGACTCTGTTTTTGATTACTGTGAGGATATAATCAAAAGCCTCTCTTTTAGATCTTCTAATGCCCATAGGTAAGCCCAGATATCTTGTGGATGAGTGAACTTGAATGCCAGATAGGATAGAGCAACATCTATGCTGTATGTCAGGGGGTGTGTTTTTGCTGAAGAAAACTGATGATTTGGCCATGTTCACCTGCTGGCCTGTGAAGTTGTGGTAGGCTTGGAGAAGTTGAAGGATTTTTATGGCCTGTTGAGTGTCTGCTCTACAAAAAAGTAGAGTATCATCTGCAAATAATAGATGAGTGAGAGTGGGACCAGTTCTGGAGAGTCTGATCCCTTTATAACAACCTTTCTCAGCAGCATCCTTGATCTTAGCAGACAGCAGCTCTGAAATAATGATAAAAAGGTAGGGGGGTAAGGGATCCCCCTGCCTTAAGCCTCTAGTAGCCGTAACAAAACCACATGGAGAGCCATTCAAGTTAAAAGAAAATGAGGGGAATTGAATACAGGCCATTACCCATTTAACAAATTTATCACTGAAACCCATTCTCAACATTGTTAATTGAACTGATTTCCACTCCAGGCTGTCAAATGCTTTCATCATGTCCAATTTAAGAGCCATAAAGAAATTTTTACCTGACCTGTGCCTGTTTAAAAAGTGAAAGACTTCATGCCCAATAACAACATTGTCAAGCAACTGCCTCCCTGGAAGGAAGGCTGCTTGGTTTTCTGATATGCATTCATTGAGACAGATTCTCAATCTCTGGGTCAGAATTTTAGAAATGACTTTATAGAAAACAGCACACAGGCTTATAGGTCTGAACTGGGTAATAGAAGTTGGATTAAAGCACTTGGGAATCAATGTTATTAAGGTGTGTTTCCAGTATTTTAATAGTTGGCAGGATTCAAAGAAGCTTTGAACAGCAAAAATAATGTCCTTACCAACAATTGGCCAGAAGTGCTGATAGAAAAGGCCTGTCATGCCATCTTCACCTGGTGCCTTATCAGGGTGGATACTGAAAACAGCTCTTTTAATGTCATCTTCTGCTACAGGAGCTGTCAGGATTGCATTCATATCATCTGTGACTGTTTTTTGGATTAATGGCAGAAATTCATGGCCACCTCGAGAACCCTTGGAAGTATACAGCTTGGAATAGAAGTCTGTGATGTGCCTCTGAATCTCATGGGGGTTGTCACAAATTTGTCCTTCAGTTACCAGCCTTACAATAGAGTTCATTTTCCTCCTCTGAGAGACATATGCATGAAAAAATTTGGAGTTTTGGTCTCCCTCTTTAAACCACAGAGTCCTTGCTTTTTGCTGCCAATAGATTTCTTCTGATACATTAGCTGCATCCAACTCCCTCTGCAGTCTGTCCCATGTTTCCCAGTTTCTTTCTCCTCCCTCTTTCCTCAGTTCTTCCAATTGCAATGTGAGTTTATTTATTTTTGAGGTCTGTTCTGCTCTAAAGTATTTGCTCCAGGATAGCAAAGCTTGTCTGGTTCTTTTGATTTTTTCTTTGATGATGAACATAGGTGTGCCAAGAGTAGGTGTATCCCAAGCTTGTTTAACCACAGTGTCAACTCCTTCTGTGTGGGCCCATCTTTTATCAAATTGAAATCTCTTTTTGTACTTGGTGGCTGCAGCTGAAGTAGAGATAACCAACATTGTATGATCAGATGAACTTCTGTGCCAGCTAATGACCTTGGAATATGGGAATTTGGCTATCCATTCCAACGAGACAAACAGTCGATCCAAAGTTTCTTCCACATATCCTTGGCCTGATCTGTTATTAGCCCAGGTATAAGTCAGCCCCTGTAAGGGGATCTCCTGTACACCCATTTGGGACAGAAAATGGTTGAATTCCCAGCAACTTCTAGCAGAGACAGGTTGACCCCCTTTCTTGTCCTCTGGACTGCACAAAGAGTTCCAATCCTCTGCAATGCACCATACAGGTCCCCATGTGTCTTTTTCATGCAAGAGTTGCTCCCATTGAAGGATTCTTTCAGACTTAATTGGGCTGATGTATACAAAAATGGCCCAGCAAGGTGAACCTCCTAATTTCTCCTTAAAATGTACAGCAATGAAGAAGCTTTGACTGTAAATGTGGATCACCTCCACATCTGCATCCCATAGTAAGATAAGTCCTCCTCCTGTGCCTCTAGGCTCCACTATATAGTTCCTATCTGCAAAACCCAATTTAGAACAAACAGAAGATGAAAATGTTTTATTCTTTTTTGTTTCAGAAAGAAAAAAGAAGGAGGGGTGGTGGATCCTTAAGGATTCCTTAATCTGGGGAACTGTAGAGGGCCCACCCAGACCTCTACAGTTTTACACCAGAGCATTCATGAGGACTCTGAGGGCTTCTTAAGGCAAGCCCTCTCCACCTTTGATACAGTCAGTTTCACTTTCTTATCCTGCTGCTTCACCAGGTTGTCATTATAAGATGTATCCCCTGTGAGTATAACCAGCTCTCTGGGTCTTTTGGTCATAACCATTGAGAGATCCATTGAGTTTTCTATGGAATTCCTCTGAAGCCTGCCCTCCCTTTGTGGTGTTCTTTTCCAAGTTGTGTTACCCTTGCTGACACCCTTCCTGCCTTTTCTTTTGAGGTCTGTGAGCTTTGTGCCAGGTTGATCATCTTCATCGATGGGCATGATCTCCAATTGGATTGGATTAGTATGAGCTAAGGTCATTTCTGCTTGGTCAGAGGGGGGACTATAGAGGATCAACTCTTTGTTAGAGGCCAGCACCTCTTTGTCTGCATTGGTTGCCCCATTATGTTCTGAATCTGTACTTCTATGCCCGGTTTGCCCAATCTGGCTATGAGAAGAACTTTTTGCTGCATCATGATTGGGTATAGGCACTTTGTCCCCTGTTGAGTGGAAATTGGTGTTGGTGTTACTAGGTGAAGGATTAGGATCCTGAGATTGACCTGAAGAAGAAATAGCATGGTTCCAGTTCTGGCTCTGCAGCCCATCAGTTGCTCTCATCCAATCCCCAAATTGACCCTCTTTGAGCCTTTTATGTTTTATATCCTCCATTCTGAGAGTGCAAGCTTTCTCAATATGGCCAATCATCTCACAGTAGAAGCACAAGTTGACTAAGCGCTCATACTTAAATGACACAGTAACCACTTGGGAGCCAAACCTGATCGATGTACATCTGGGCAGTGGTTCCTTGATATCGACTGTTACCAATAGTTTGATTAGGCGCCCCCCTTGAAACGGTAAGTTACTCACGATCACATTGGAAACCTCATTGAAAACTTCCCCAATTCTGAGTCCGACTTTTGCAGTAAGCCAGTTAAGAGGAACGTTGTGGACTTGAACCCATAGTTTAAGTTCTGAAAAACATTTGGCATCACTATTTATTCCAGATTCCCATCGGCGCAAGATGAGAAATTGGTTTTCGAAAATCCAGTTTGTTCCTCCCTCAACCTTTTGAAGGTCCTCGATGTTTGAGAAGATGAATTGAAAAAAATTGGGACCGAGCTCTCTAACCTCGATGGATTGTTTAAGTCGCCAAATTTGGTTCATCGCCTTCTTGATTCCGGCCAGACTTGCTCGTTTATCACCGACTATTCGACCGAATAGGCTGTGGTGGCATTCTTCGACCCCCGTTTTAACATCATCTGTCTGGAGATCGATGATTTTGTTTTCCCTTTGCGAGAGCGAAAAAACCCTAAGTCGCTGCTCCACTTCATCTGTGACCGATTTCGAACTCTGTCCGTCCATGGCTGCGATATGAAAGAGTAGCAAGGAGAAGAGATTCGGAGATGGTTAGAAGGCAGGCCTCTCCGGCGAGAGGAAAGGGCTTTCCGATGAAAGAAGATGCTCTCCGACGAGAGAAGGTGCTCCCCTAGCGAGAGAATTCCAACATCTTTCGTTTTGCATCATTTTTTTTTTC
The DNA here is from genome assembly GCA_008636005.1 of Striga asiatica. NCBI lineage: Eukaryota > Viridiplantae > Streptophyta > Magnoliopsida > Lamiales > Orobanchaceae > Striga > Striga asiatica. The sequence goes on from BKCP01005072.1 coordinate 158,384, forward strand.
CTTCAGCATGAACTATGTCCATCTCATAGTTATTTTGTCTGACTTTGAGCACAACTGTAGCTGCACCATCGTTTGATCCGTCAATGTGCGATCTTCAAAATGGCATGGAATTGGCTACAATTACAAATGAGTTCGACTCAAATTAGCAGAATAATTTGAGTGACCATTATTTCACAATTTACTGAATGAGTAGTTGTACATAGTTGTTGAATTAAACTTGATTTATAAATTATAATATTGTATTTAAAAGAATTATCTAGAATGTGGTAGATTACATTAGTGTAGTATATATAGAGTAATTTAGGAAAAGTGAATTATGGCATGGGGTAGAAACTTCCACCTTCTGCAAGATTGCCTATAAATATACTATGTGTGATGTAAATTGAATTGATGAGAAAAGTTTCTACCTCCTTCCAATAAAATCCTAGTCTAGTCGTCATCTTCACACCTCACTTTACTCAACACTAACATAAACAATATATATAAATTCCAACAAATAGTATATTCTTACCAGAAGTGCTCGTTTGATGTGTGTTTTTTTTATAGTTAGTTGAAAACGGTATTGTGCCAATCTTGCACGGCCGTTTGGGTCAAAAATAAAAACACGAAAAATGGAACAAGTTGCTTCGCTCAAAAACCAAAAAGCACTCAAACGTTATTTCTTTCAATCGAACGAAATGCCTCGAACCATCTTCCAAATATAGAAAGTTTTGATTCATCTTCATTGTAATTTCATAGGTCCGTTCTTCCCTGGTTTCCACAATGCAATGTTTTGGGGATGGGAACGATATTCATTTACAATGAACGATGGAATTCCCTACAATAAAGACTAGTGTGTACCCGTGCGTTGCACGGGAACAATATTATAAATAGACATCGAGTTTGAGTCACTCAATGGCGGAAGTGGAAACTACTATTGAACCTATTTAAGAAGAGAAAAAAAAATAATTATAAATTAAAGAGGAGGATAAACAATACTTAATAATTATAAATTAAAGATTCGGGGTCAAACAATGTAAAATTATTTTGTATAAGGGAATATAAAAAAATTTGATTACACACCATTTCAAAATTATTATTATATTTTTTTGTATGGTTAGCTTATAATATTTATATAAATATTAGTAATTAGACCGATGAAAATTAACTTCTTAAAGTAGATAATGGATTTCTAGTAGTAATTATGAATTGGTTACTATTTTATTTTATTTTTTCTTTTTAAAGATAATGGATTTCTAGTAGTAATTATGAATTGGTTTCTATTTTATTTTATTTTTTCAAATCTGTATGGGTAAGGGATGAGATTTTTTAAACACGTGAGACGTATGCAATGGGATTTTGTAACTCGTGTAGATTTATACTAAAAATAGGAAAAGAAAAACAAATATTTATTGTCAAAACGGTTTTGATAAACTAAAAAACAGGAAAAAGAGAAATAAATCTTTACACAATTAATGAGCCGATTTTTTTGCCTATTCAGATTTGTCCAACAATTACTATATGTAGAATATATTTAATGATTTTGGCGGGAAAATGTTGCTAAATTTGTAAAAAAGTTATTCTTTTTATATAATGATAGATTGATTATTAAATTGTAATGTGCATAATTAATTAACTCTTGGAAATTTTGACACTGAAAACTCTTATGTATATGTTATTGTGGGCCATATAGTCTATCATTTTCTTTTCCTTTTTGAGATTCAGTTATATAAACATGTACCAATTTGCATCCAATTTATGTAATAGCAACAGGAAATGGCATTATAAATAATGTATCTTGTCTACAAACTGTAAGTTGAATTTCTGGACAGATCTTCTCGAGATAATATACTTTGCATTATTGCAGATTTTTAACTACTACTAGTGTTAAACCCGTGCAATACACGGGGAATATAATTCAATAACAATTATTTTAGTAAGTTATTAATTAATAAAAAATTTATTTCATGGCAAATTAATAGTTGGTGTATCTTGGGATGGATTGCAAAGATCAGAGAGCAACTTCAAAGTGTGGTGGCAGGATATAACCTTGATGAAGAACTTCTATGGAGCCAAAGACAGGATTACCCTATCTACATATGTTTTGTGGAGGCTCTGGAAAACCCGAAACAGTTGGGTTTTCAGAAAAGAGTGGATATCACAGAAGAAAACAACAGAAGGTGCTAGACTGGAGTGGTCTGAATTTGCTCTTCATTTGGATAATTAGCTTTAGTTTTCTTTTTTCTTTTCTGGGGTATGGGGGTGACTGTTTTGCGGGAATAATGGAATGTAGGGCAACAACCTCCATTGTTCCTATTTTCTTACTTTGTCCTGTGATTATTTTGCTTGGCTTTGTTGATAGTTGGTTCAGTAGGGAGTTTCTGTAGGTAATCTGTTATGCTTAAGTATTAGTATTATATCTCTTTGTTTGTATCTGCGGGTTGGAGTTGGGGTTTCTTTTTATTTTGCCTATGTTCCTAGGTCAGAGATAAGCCGTTGTGTATGGCTATGCTCGCTCATCCTTTTACTATCTTATTTTGTTTCGGAGTCAGCTGTAAAAGGTCAGCCACTTGGTTGGTCGGTTCTGAACATAAACCTTTTGAGCTTTAATGAAGTTATTATTGTAACGCCCAGATTTTTATTTACTATTTATGGAGCTCGACTATATTTCCATAAATATTAAGTTTCTAAATTTGATGCATTTCTTTTATTTTATTAATTGCATTAAATTAAATAATTAGTATTAAAATCTAAGCCATGGAGTATTCATTCGATTTTAATTATTAAAGTCGAATTCATCTAGCCCAAGTATCGGTTATATTTTTTTAAAACCAAGTCTTGGATCAATCGAAACTTTATTTAAGTAGGCCGAAGCCGAATAATTAATTTATCCGAGCCCAATAGTCGATTAATAACCGAGCCCGACTTAGTAATAGATAGGCCCGATTTTTAAGCCCAAGTTGAAACCCAAAATGCAAAACCCTAATCTTGGACAACTATAAGTACAAGTCATGTTCCATCTTCCCCAACATTTCCACAAACCCTAGCCTCCTTCACCTTATCCATCTTCATTCAAGATCACCTTAGCCACACATTCATCATCTTCAAGAACATCCTTCACCTCCATCTTCACCTTCAAGCTCCAGTTTTCCGGCGACCGTCCTCCGGTGACCCTCACCTCCGGCCGGCGAGCTCATTTCACGGCAAGCTCCGTCACGCCGTCGTTCCACAGGCGAAACACGAGCAGCCAGCCGCCATCCACGAGCAGCCCGCCGTCCAGCTCTTCCCGTCGCCGCCTGCTCGCCATTTTCTCAGCCCAAGCTCGTCCCAGCAGCTCCGCCCCTTCATGGCCAGCAAGCTCATCCCCGCAGCCTTGTTTTTCCGGTGAGCCCGAGCACCTCAGCCGCCATCTCCCGCAGCTCGAGCTCTCAGCTCCGGCGAGTCCTCACGATTTCAGCTCCAGCTCACCTTCCGACGTCCGTCCACCTCAGACTCGGGTCCAGCAGCTCAAAACCGACCAAATCCATTAACCTTTGACCAGATCCGAGCAGCCCGACCCAATTTCATTTCACCCGATCCATTTTCCTAGCTCGATTTACTTTCGGTTTATCCGATTCGAGCCGATTTAAGGTATATCGGCTAAAACTCGACTCCAATGGCTTAGATACGATTATCGAATAATTATAAAAATGATAAATTGGTGATTTGAGTGAGATTTGAATAAATCGGGATTTTCGGGCTTGAAGCGACTATTTCGGACTTTTTAAATAAATTTGATAAAATATCGAAATAAATACCATTAAATTAGTTGCGTTGATTTGAGGCTTTGGTGCGAATTTGAGAATTTTCGGACTTCGTTTGATAGGCGAACGAGCCGGTCAAATGTGTTGACCGGTCGTAGCGATCTTGAGTTGACTAGTCTAGGAGTTGACTTTGGACTTGAGACGTTGACCATGGACTGATATATGTTGAGGATGTTATGTTGCGAATTTCATGAATTTTGGATGCCGGTTGACTTAGATTTAAAATCGGGACTTTAGCCGTTAATTCGAGAAATATGAAAAATAGTCCGGTTAATACTTTAGCTGCAGTTGTGAATTATAAATTGATATATAAATCACATAGAATATATATATTAAATATCGGCCTTAAATGAGTTAGGATTTTCGAGAATCAAAACCCTAGTTTTATCCGGATCCGGTAACCGGGTATTTTTCCGGATCCGAATATAAATAACCGAGCTGCACATAGTCAAGAGAATGACCGACCGGCTCCGAGTGAGCTGTCGGTCCAATTTAGTCGAATCGGTCCGGTCAGTCCGGACGATTCGAGATAAATTTCAGATCCAGTCAAATTAAGATTTCAGATATAGTTGAGATTCTAGATAGATTTAAGATCCAGATATAGTTAGATTTCAGTCAAATTAGATTAAGTCAGATTTTAGTTCCAGACTTAGAAAAATTTCAGAAAATTCTAGAATGCTTCAAAAACAATAATATTTTCAAAAATCAGCTCGTAAATCCCTAAAATGATTTTTTTAAAGCAGAATGAGCGAACCTAGATATATAAGATAATAAGATTTGAGTTTTATTCTGAGCCAATACTTAGAATATTTCGCTCAATATATTTTGTAGCTTGAGGAGAGTCGAGCCTCCGTCAGCTACTCATTTCAGCATTTCCGCATTTCGCATTCGCCAGTTTTCAGGTGGGGATCCTGTACTGTGTATTTCATTGCTTTTAATAGTTTACCATGTCTGAGGTCTATATGTGATTAAATTGAAGGACCGAGACGGTTGAGTAATCTCGTCTTGGTCAATATTTCAGTATTTCAGTTATGACTTGGATGTGTGTGATTAGGGCCCATCCTAAGTCTAGCGTCCAGATGTGGCGATTAGTGCCTTCCTGGATTTCTGAGGGAGGGGACCCCCAGAGTGTGCACATGAGTACCGGTTTACCGTTAGTCCCATATAGTCAGTTCCAGTTTATTTATATATATGCTAATTTCATGATGGATTATTAAAGGTGCTGGGTATTCAGTACCGGTCCCGGCGGAGCACTGTTGATTTCTTTGTGCTCACGCCTCCCCACTACCTTCTTTTTCAGGTGACGGAGTCCCGCGTGGAGCGTGAGCTGGATGTGGTGGTGGTCGTCAGCCAGTACATTTTTGATATGACATGTCTTATAGTTACTTGAACATGTCTAAACTGTCTTTTGGTCTTTGCATGTTTTTCATGTGTTGGTGTGTACTTTCCGAACTATATTTGCTTCCGCATTTCAGAACTATAATTTCAGAATTTCAGAATGCATGAATGACTCCAGTAAACTCTTCTTGGTTGCATGCATAGTAATTAAAGAGAATAGATTACAGCAGTAGCATCTCGTGTATTAAAGTTAAAGTCTTTTTGAAAATTAATAATGTTTTTGAAAAATAAATAAGTACTTCCCATTTATAGCGCGAAAAATTTACTCTGTTTTTAGTAAGTCTAGGCGGGGTGTTACAGTTATCGTTATGAAAAAGAAATGGCAAATTAATAAAAAAAAAATGAAATTTATTTCAATATTATTAAAAATTTCATTATAAATAGAATGATGATATGACCGGTCAAAGTGATATTCACAAACCAATACTTTTAAATCAAGATCACTGGTTACGCGTCTGATAACACAAAATAGAACTTTAAATTCATTGGAAAATAATGGGTCGAAGTGATTCACAAACCAATACTTTTAAATCAAGATCACTGGTTACGCGTCTGATAACACAAAATAGAACTTTAAATTCATTGGAAAATAATGGGTCGAAGTGTGTATTACTAATAGTCATTGACTCTTTTTTAAATTCACCAGTCATCACATAGGAAACCACAAGTGGTAATTGATGCCACGTGAATTTGAAAGGTATTTATAGATCAAAGGAAGAGAACATATTACATGTAGTTCAAAGACAACATATTTTAGTAAGTTATTAATTTCTTTTTAAAAAAAATCTATACAAGTCAACGACATTATATTTTGACAGTTCCACTACCCTACCCACGGTGGACAAATATTAATAGGCCCACTGCTTACGTGGCACATACACATCATCAGATATTATTTCTCTTACAAACCTAATTATCATTTATTTTCCTTTCTTCCGCTGGAACACGCCGGCGAGGCGGTCCTTCCCACGGATCGATATCGGATACCAAACATGTAGATACATGATTTCGAATAACCCTAGGCATGCTCCTAAAGGACGAACAGAGAATTCCCTTTCTTCGAGGCTTTGATTCGATCTGAGCGATCTTCTAGTCTGTGTCCCGACCACGTTTGGACGCCGGATGGACGACGATCTACCAAACGGTTGAAAGGAGCGGATTGCGTCTCGTCTTCTCTGAACCCTTCACGTCCCTTTCTCCACAATGGTGGCTGAAGAGTGTCACGTCTGTGATAATGCGTAGGGTTAAAGACGTGCAATCCCTCCTTTTATAGAGGTCCTTGGGCCAGACTAGGGATCTCTTAGAAGGTATAGGGTTTTTCCTACGGGCTCAAATTCTTATGTTCAGCCCAGAGCACAATTTGTCCCGTAAATACTAATTCATTCCACTAGTTCACGTCCTATCCCGAAATGAATCAGGGATTCTATTAGACTCGATATAATTCCCCGTGTTTAAGATATCGCACGTCCATTAATTATTAAAGCTTCTGACTGCTTTAAATAATTAATATCTTTTATTCCTTAAGTAGTACCACTCAACCTTATTATCGTACGGATTAAGTCCACCTGCAGGGTTTGGTACGATAATCCTTATGAGTTCCTTTAGGGGACGTCATCAACCTGGATGTCCAGGACACGGTTCCCTAATGCCAATAAATAGATATCATGCAGACAATGTTGTTACCCAAGATACGAGCATATTGAACCAAATTGGTTCTCACCCATGGTAAGTCAAAGTAACAAACAAATATCCCATATATCTAAGTATCACAATTAGAGTTAAGAATTAGTAGAGTCACTGAGACCTTGGTTTTTCATGACAGTCAGAACAGAAGAACACGTCTCAACTGTGATCCTTTCAATGCGATGCAGCGCACTAGTATAAACCAATAGCCAAGACAAGCTACATCCAGTTTATACTACAACCTACAACAATAGTCATGTCCATAACTATCTCAGTTGTGAATACCATTTATATCTTATAAAGAACTGACAATGTAATTTTCTGTGTGACTACTAACACACCACATTGTCCACAATACAAGATAATTGGACATTTAGCATACAAGCAATCATAAAGAAAGCAACAATGTGAAGACATTTATTTCAGTCAACTGGGAAATCAAATAAATACATTCTAAAAGCTCACACAAAAGTTTGCTTTACTGTATACTCCATCATCTTCTCCCCGACCAAATTTTCTTAGAAAAACACGACGGCTTCGCATTTGACGGCGAACGAAGTTGACGAGCCATACCCGGCCGACGGACGCAATTGACGAGCCCAGTTTCAGGTCACACCTCCCACATCCGGCCAGTCCCGATTTTTCTTTCCCGCACACGAGAGGTTATTTTTTTCTTGGTTGTGTGTGAAAATTATTCACTTCTTCACCATAACTTTGTTTTGTTTTAGTTTGTGTTACTCTTTAGAATCATATGTATGTTTAACAAAATTAAGAAAAAGGAAGTTGAAAATGGTTTTTATTGCAAGTTTAAATTTTAAGTTCTAAATCTTATCATATTTTGCTCTGTCAATGATGATTTGCGTATACATTCATGTTGGATTTTTTCCCCTTCAAGTTACATTAATGTGGATCAATATTAATATAATTAAAAATATTATTGATTCGGTGAATTGATTCTAAGAATTTAGAATGAATTTTATGCAATTTACTTTAGTACCTGTTAAATAGTACAAACATTGTTTGGAACTCAATTATCATGATTTGCCAACAATTTTGTATTATTATTTCTTTTTTTGTTCACAGTTGGAATGTAATTTTTGTAATTTTTGTATATCCAAAATTGTTATTCCATTTTAACACTCTTATTGTAGGGATGAACGTAGAGCAAGATGAAACATCATTTGTTCCGCAAGTCACTATTGGTGCGACACCAAAAGTTGGTCAAGTGTTTCAATCGCTTGAGGAAGCCTACAACTTTTATAATAATTATGCCAGGCAAATAGGATTTAGCGTGCGTATGGCCAATAAAAGAATATTAAAGAAACGAATGAGGAGGTTTAGAAGATGTATGCCTGTAATAAGGAAGGAAAGACGGATGAAACTTGGCAGACTAAGAAGAAAAATATGGCGAGCAAATCTGGGGAAAGGAAGCGTGGACATATTCGATGCGGCTACCAAGCTAAAATGAGAGTGAAAAAATCCCAGGATGATGGCATGTGGATCGTTAGTTGTTTTATCGAGCAACATAATCATCACCTCACGAATCCTAGCAAAGTTCACTTGCTACCGTCACATAGGATTGTCTCAACAACCAAGAAAGCCTTGGTTCAACAATTCTCAGAAGCTAATATTCCAAATAGCCAACATGTGAGATTATTTGAGATAGAAGTTGGTGGTCCATCAATGATTGGTTGCCTTGAGAAAGACATTAGGAACCACAAAAGGGACATTTTAAGACGATCTATATGGACAAGATGCCGAGACATTGATCCAACACTTTGAGATGGAGAAAGACAGCTACAGTTGATATGTTAGATCCATAAAATGTTTGACTTTCATAAAATGAGCTTTCTATCTTCCAGTGAGCTGCCCATCGTGGTGCTCGACGGCATGGTGGCCACGCCGGACTGCGGCGTCGGGGGTGGGTGTTATGGCAGCATTTGGCTGGGTAACGGCAGCTCGGAGTTCTGGCTCCGACGGAGCTCCTAACGTCGACAACCGATAAGAGCCGTTCCAGCCGTGTGTGTGTGTGTGTGTGTGTGTGTGTGTGAAGATCTGAAATCGATTTGTGATAAAGGAGAGTGATGAAAGAGAAAATAGATATTTAATTGGTGAGTGGGTCCTACATAACATATGTGTATTGACCAACTTACCCTTATCTATTGGTCAAATGCACATATTTGACCATACTATGATCAAATAATTACCAGATTGGCATTAATGATTGAACATAGTTTGTGTAGTGCCCTAAACGAGCAGAGTCATTTCATGCATGTTTATTTTAATTTTAATTTTATTTTTTTTAAGCTAGACATTTTATTAAAAGAGAAATTAAGTTGATGTCCTTGTCCATTAAATTTTATTAATAAAAAGAAATTAAGTAGATGTTCTCATCTATTTAATTATCTCTAATTAAAATTCCTTTAATTAAAATTTAATTATTTAATTAAAGTCCTAAGCAAGACAAGAGAATGAGTATTAATCTATGATATTTAAGAGCATATAAATTCAGCTCCCTCATCATATTAGCCGTGAACATCAAGAGGGATGAGAGATAAAGAGCTCATTATTTCTTGAACCACAAGTCTTGAATGATAAAAGAAATCATTTTCCTACCAAACTTAAGAATCCCTTATTTTTCCAAGTCTTCTAAGCCTACCATTATAAATTAAGAAGTTCAAGTTTGATCTTGAATTAGTTATTTCTCAAGGAGGTTTTAAAAAGAGTTTAAAATCTAGAAAATTGAATAATTATGCTTGCTTAAGACGTAGGATGAGCGGAGAATAATGGATTAAGTTCATACCTTTGGGATTCGATGAGAAGGAGAAGAAATTTGAGTACTTCGCATGTTTAATTGGTCTGTGATCATGCTTAAATGGTGAAAATTAATGTTCATACTAGGTCTATGCTCAATAAGAATTAAGATATCCGAACTCTAGAAATCAGTCTAGATGTTCAGATTAGTATTAAAGAATCTTAGTAGTATCATATATATCTTCCTATAAGAAGTCAGAACTATAGTTAGAATTCAAGTTTGAACTCTAATTTATCAAGTTAATCTCCAAGATATATTAATAAAGAGACTCGAAAATTTTAAGTTAAGCCACCAGATTAAGATTTGAGTTAAGATCTGACTCTAGAGGTTGACCATGTATTTGAGCCAGTATCAGAAGTAACGGTTTTTCAATTCATAATAGCCACAAGTCTGGGTAAATCATGGAGGTTTGAAATAAGAACCATAACCCGGATAAGTTCCTGGAGGCTTGAAAATGAACCATAGAAACAAAGTTTCAGAAAGTAGTCAATCTTTAGAGTCAGAAGTTTGGGTATCTTATCAGTTAGATATCATGAACTAAAATTGGCAAAGTTCGAGATCAAGTTATCAGTTATTCTGTATTAATACTTGACACTACAGCTATACAAAGTAGTTTTCAAGAACCAATGAGTATGAGTTTAAGGTATCAACATATTACATCACTTAGCTTTGTGAATTATGGAAACCTGGAATAAGGATTATTAGTTTGAGTTTACCTGGAGACTTGAAATCGAACGTTAAAAGATATCAGTCAATAAGTATCACATTCCAGATACCGAGATGATTATTCAAACCTCTCGGAAGAAATTTAGAAGTTAAGCAAGAGTAATTTGGACATGTGAAAGTTAAAGATAGTCTGTCTAATAAAGCAAATACTAATAAGTTTTCATCTCTTTGGAGCAAGTATTCGTTCCCAAAGATAGATGATGAGTTTAAAGTCAGAAATCAGAAATTGCGAGAAGAAGCAAGAAAGAAAGAGATTAACCGGAACTCTAGCACAAGCTAGGTGTTTTCGGCTAATCATTAGTAAATTCCTTAAGTTTGGTGTAGCTATTTATTAATGGCTATACTGTTCAAGATAAAGGGTTAGTGGTTTTTCAGAATGCTGCTAGGCAGAGTTTCCAAAACCATCACAGGGCAAAGTTTTAAAAGTATAAAAACTTTTGATTGAATTAAGAAATTTCTCAGTCAAATAGTATCGATATGTGAATCAAGCATATATCAAAAGAAGAAGATTTTTGAGAAATCAATATACTGGAAAGATAGAAATTCTAGTATCATTGAAAGTCAAGAGCTAGAAAAGATTGTTGTAGATTCAAGCACACTGTTGAGGATTTCATTATTTCTAAGAAGCTAGTACAGAAATAACAAAAAATGGAGATTCAGACAAGTAGAAGAGAATCCTCAACGAATACAAAGTTATATTACATAAAAGGAGGGTTCGTCTCAAGAGCACAAAACTCCATAACTCTGCCACCCATCATGGCTGTAGTTTCTCAAACATAGATTTAAAGGATCAAATGCTCGCTTGCGTTTGAATCCGAGAGTTTCCACAGAATCTTGAACTGTTGAGATGCTGTTTTGAAGCTTCTTGATAAGTTCAGAGGAGGTGTCAGCAGACTTGAATATTTCTCTTTGGAAAGGAGATATAAAAGTTTGATACACTCCTTCATCTAGAAATCCAAGTAAGTTGTGGAAAAAATTATTGAAATTCAACAAACCAATAGGTTTGGTATGGAATTTCACTTCTGCCCAAGTAGCAAGGGTAAAAGCAGTCATTAAAGTTCCATATCCACCGAGAAGAACGATGAAAGCATCGCAACCAGATATCATCGCCATCAAACAGTCATAAATTGAGAGAGTTATCATCAAAGTAGCAGAATCTTTGATAATATTTGAGGAAGTGAGATAAAAGGAAGGATACTTCTCACCTCGATATCAAAGCATTTAGCGGCCATTAAGAGGTTTTTAAAGAGAAAGATACTAGTCCCTCCATAAAGTATGTTGATCTGGTGTTTTCCCAACTCTTTCACTAGTTGGCTTATAACATAGATGTTATGAGGGAAGAGTACAAACCTAGAACCACCAAGAACACATACAGTTTTGATTAGTTGAAGAAGTTTGATACCTTGAGAAGATTCGGCAGTAGCCATTTATTATGAGAGGTAATTGGTTATGAAGATAGATTCACCTTTTAAAGAAGAAAAGTTCCGACAAGAAAGCAGTTGAGTCTTAAATGACTCTTATCTGTCAGCAGCGATAAGATTTATATATAGTACATCGGTACTATCAAGAACAGTGTTGACAAACATGATCTTTGGAAGCAATATTTTCGAGAAAATAGAGTTTCTCTTCATGTTTTAACAGAAGCCATAAAGACATCAGTTCTCGATGCACATATCTACTACAATGTGTCTCAAGAATCTGTTGAATAGTATGATCTTGAGATTCTTTACTCAAGCCATTCTTAATGAAAGTTATTTTATCTTCCCTATTATTTGACACAAAGCCTAAAGATGTACGACAAGTGTCACAGTTCTAGCGAGCGCATTTATAGCTTCGTGTATGTATGTATATGTGTGTGTATGTGCGTGTGTGTGTGTGTGCGATTAATGTACAGTGTGTGTGTATGTGTTAATGTATTGTGTATAGTGTGTGTAATTAATGTGTACAGTGTGTGTGATTAATGTGTATAGTGTGTGTCTGGTGGGTGTGTGTGTAGAGTGTGTGTGCGTGTGATTTGTATGTGTTAGGTGTGTGGGGTGGGTGATGTGGCATGGTGATGTGTAATAGTAATTACCAATATACCCTTAATGAAGGTATAATTATGATCTAATGACTACGATTTATTCCTATTTCTCGCATTAAGAGTCATTCTCACCGGATCCCAACCCTATATATATATATAATAAAGCTATTGTGAGAATGTGTCTAAATGTGATAATGAGCCTCAAAGTAAGAATAAATCGTAGCCCCTATATGTATTTCATCTAACAAATATCATCCAACCACATTACCACTGCCCCCACCCACTCATCCTACCCGTAGGACCCACCCTAGCTATCACCAACCTCTAGTCCATTATCTCTCTTTAGCGCCCCTTTCGATTTATAGGATTTTTCTCGTGTTTATTATTTTATTTGCTTGCATTTATATTATCACTTGCTTTTATTTTATAATTGCTTGCTTTTATTTCATTTTATTATTGCTTTCCTACAACCATTATTATGTGCTCGTTTTTATTCTATGTGATTGTTTCGTTGATATAATTGCTTGTCTTTATATTTTAATGTAATTGCTTTTATCTTTATGTTATGTGTATGACTTTGTAAAATTATTTGTTAGTAAACTAGTCCGCTAAGTTTCGGTTAAATGGCGTAGTATGATTTCGAACCCTTCTCGATCCTTCTGGAACCTTAGGCTCGGCTAAATTTTGATATGCATTTTCAGCTCAAGTGCATGTATATCTTGGCCCAAGAAGCCTTAAGAAAAACCAGCCCTCTTGCTTTGGAGAAAACCAGTCCATAGTCTTGCGATTTTTAGCTCCATTTTCCATGCCTTTTAAAATTCAAATTTTGAACTTGGGGAAAGAAATTTGAGGAATTTGCACCCCTTACTATTACATATAATTATTATTACACTTTTACACTAATTATATTCTTAATTATAAAATGACTAAACAAAGCCATAAATATTACAGTTCTACCTAAAATGACAATGTAACTGTTATTAATGAAATCCGGGCAAATTGAGTGCATTTGATATAATTACCAAAAAATCCGGTCAGATCCAATCACTCTCCAAAAAAATCACCCACCGTCCCACGTTCACAATCTCCTCCGAAAAAACCTCTCTTCGTTTTCCCCAACATACTGAATTTGCTTCAATGGCCAAGATAAAAATCTGGATCTTTCAGGCGACGACGTGGGGGATGGTGATAGTGGCGGCGAGTGTTGAAGGGGAGATAATGGAATCTGTTCAGGGATTCGATACACTACTGAGGATAGGGCCGCATGAAAAATTGCCCCAAGGTTAGTGTNGGAAAAATGCCCTAATAGATTTTTATTTTGTATTTTTTATTTTATTTTATTTTATTTTTGGCTGTAAGGCTGGAGTAGAGTCGCCGGATTTTTTGTTTAACATTCGTTTTTGTAACAAGTTTTTGTAGATGCTGTTAAGCTGCAGATCCAATTCGATTCAATGGTTCAGATTTTAAATATTTCAAAAGAAAATACAAAGATCAGTTGTGATTTGAATCAAATTTGACGTGGGGAGCAATTTATTTTTGATTTCTCAACAACAGTATATGTACAATATATATTCACGGGAGTATATGTTGCGGATATATGTAGTATATATGTAGTATATGTAGTGTGTATGAGGAGTATATGTTGAGTATATTAGAAGATTCTTTTGTAAATCAGTATATATGGTGTGTGTGTGTATATATGAGTATATGTTCAGTATATTAGAATTTTTTTGATAAACAGTTTAGTATATGTTGTGTGTATATATTAGAAGATTTTTTATAGGGAATATGAGTAACATGTTATAATATGCTTATAAATTATATATGTACTTTTATGTATAAAAATAAAAAATAAAAAATAAAATAAAATAAAATAAAAAAACAAGAAGACATAATTTTTTATGGAATACATGTTTTTCATTGAAACATATACTGAATTTATACTAACATAAATGCAACATATACCCACATGGACATAAATGTAACTGAATATTAGGAAACTGAATTTTGTTTGGAAACGCTGGAAATCATGAACCCACTTTTTAGGTAACTGAATTTTAGGTATTAATGTAATTAAATCTTGATAGTTGGGTAGAAACACAATTACTTATTTATGGATGATAGATTTGTAAAATTTTCAATTTCATGTAGGATAAGTAAAAATTTCCCAAGAAATTTTTGGAAAATATATTCAGCCCTTTTACTTCCCTTTTTACCAAAACTAGTACGTAGCCCATGCGATGCACGGAACAGAAGTATTAAATGAGTCATTTCCACAGAGTTTGTCCGTTAAGTAGCTCGTGCGATTCACGGGAGATATTGAATGAGTGGACCATAGGGCTTGTCCATTTATGCCTAAAAAATAATAGAGTCTGATCATTTATCTTTTTACATCTTTTCATCAACGTCATTTTTTTTTTGTCGAAACATTAAACCTGAGTCTGGTAGCGCAAGCCCGTAAATTAATTAATATATTATCTCGCTCACATGTTTATAATAATATAAATTTGATTTCATTATATATATATATATATATTGATATAAGAAAAATAATAATTTTACGTAATCTTGTTCTTCGTATAACACTTATATTATTTTATTTAAAATTTATTGTAATATAATTTCATTATTATTATTTATGCAAGTTAAATATGTAGTCTTCTTCTTCTTTTGTTTTATATAATTAAAATATTTAATAAATGTTCAGATTATTTATAAATGTAATTAATTTAAATTATGTAAATAAATTTAAAGTAAAACATTTTGTACAAACATTTTACAAAATGTACACAAATATTTTTTTACAATTTATTTTTTTTTTATAATAAATAAACATCTTTGAAATTCTATGCAATTATTAAACATCAGTGATATAAATTTGAAATCATAATTGAATTCTATGCAATTAGTAATTCTGTCCGATGTTATGAGAAACAAATAATTCGGAAATGATTTTATGTAAGTTGAGATAAAATGAAATGTATCAAAAAAATTTGCTTATGATACTTTCCTTTAAATGTTTGAATGAATTTGAAATTTAAATTACAAATCAACCTCCAGTTATTCAAATAAATTTAAAAAAGTTACCAATTGTAGTAAAATGTATGTGACAATATATTATAAATATACATAACGTCAGCAATGTTATGAATCTTTAAGTTTCTAAAATATATATTGTTTAAATATGAAACTAATTAACTTATATGTTAAGAAAATATATATAAATATATGTATTGTACGAAATATACGCGTGACAAGTTATTATATTTGTTTATATATTGTTTGTATTGTTATTATATTTGTATACAAATATATTTTTTATATATTTTTTTTGTATTGTACGACAAATTATTATATTTGTTTATATATTGTTTAAATATATATTGTTTAGATATGAAACTAATTAACCTATATGTTGAGATAATATATATAAATATATGTATTGTATTAAATCTTCAACGTGTTTGTTAAATTTTTCCTCTAAAAAATTCAAAATACATTTAGGCATGTTTTGTTTGAAGTTTGAAATTTAAATATGCATCTATATAACAAATCCCATGATTTATGCTAGCATTAAATGCTACTTGATTTTTTATTAAAAAAATTAAAAAAACATACCAAAAATGGAATGCAATTAATGTTCCCTATTTTTTTGCTTACTATTTTTGAAAAATGTTAATTCTTATTATATATATATATAGATTATGAGCGGGGCATTTGTTTAAAAGGGATGGTCAAAGCATTAAATTATTTAAATGACCCTCTCAAGATGTTTTTTGTTCAAATGACCCACCATTAAATAAAATGTAAATAGATAAATGAAATACCTAAAATAGCCTTATATGATAAATGACTATATTAACCCTTCTTCTATTTTGTTACCAACTTTGTAATAATAAATTAAAAAAAAAAAAAAGATTGATCGTTTCAGTTTCTCTCCCGCGTCTCAGCTGGTTTCTGTCGCTCTCATCTCTCTTGCTCTGCTCATCTCTCTCGCTCCATCCTCTCTTCTCTTGAAAAGGTGAGAACAAAATATGATCATAATACATAAACTTCGGATTCAATATTGCAAAAGTAATGTGGTGATTGTGGAAGTTCAACAATTAAAACATGTTAGGGTTTGTTGTTATTTTAGAGATAAAGCATTTTGGTTCATATTTATGGTTGATAAAAATGTTGGTTTCATATTTATCATGTTTTTGTGGCATTGAGGTTTTTTGTTATATTTTTTTTGTACATAACGAATGTACAGTCGTTATGTAAATTCATAACGAATGTACATTCGTTATATGAAGAAAATCTCATAACGAATTTAGATTTGTTATCTAATTATTTCATAGCCAATTTAGATCCGTTATTTGATGTTTATTTCATAAGGAATGTAATTTCGTTATGACATATCCCATTATTTTTAATTATGACATATCATAATGTAGTTTCGTTATGACATAACGAATGTATTTTTGTTTTGACATATCCCGATGTAGTTTGGTTATGACATATCCCAATGTGGTTTCGTTATTATACTTCGATATGCATTTTGGTTTCATTTTGGTTTTCATGTTTTTTGCGTCATTCAAGTTTTATCTTCCATTTTTTTAGATTATGTCGCATTTGATATTGCAAAACGAATGTACAGTTGTTATACATTGTCGTAAGGAATGTACAGTAGTTATTTGATGATTTGCTCATAACGAATGTAGATTCATTAGATGATTATTTCATAACGAATGTACTTTCGTTATGACCAAAATAGTTGCTTATATATATAAATTGTAAAGAGTAAACTTAAGAGCATTATATATTATCTCCTATTTTAGTAACATGTGTTTCCACAATTATCTTGTTTAAGTAACATATATTTTTTTCTTGTAGATTTATTTTAGCAAAGATGGTGTGGATACAAGTATGCCACTATGTTGAGTTTAAAAAGAGTACGGATGGCACTTGGACGTGGAGATATGTGAATGAAAATGAAGAGAATGCCAATCCTATTTTTGTTCGTGACGACATCTTTCTTGGAGCTTGAAGAAGCGGTCTTGAAACTCATAATGTTCGATAGCATCTCACACGTAATAGAATTGCGATCACTTACTCCAAGAATGATGAAATTACCAATAGCCCCCGTGAAGATCGATTCTGATGAGAAAGTGAAATGGTTTCTATCTGTTTGTGAGGATCATCCTCTTTGAGTAACACTTGTTGAAAAAGTTGTTGAGGAAGAAACGAACAATCAAACTTTAGAGGTGATTGAACCACTTACATGGGATACTGAAATTCACGAGCCGCTCGAAGGTCAATGGGACAAGATGATGGTGGAGAATAGAGAGAGTCCCATCGAAAAAAATCTTGAAGTTGAAGAAGAAACGAACAATCACAATTCAGACGGGATTGAAACACTCACATGGGATAATGAAACTAACGAGCCGCTCGAAAGTGAATGGGACACTATGGTGGAGAATAGAGATCGTCCTATCGAAAAAAATCTTGAAGTTGATGATGAAAGAAGAACCACTTTTATGATAGAAGATGCGCGTGAGAATTTTTCAACAGAATATGCTATGGTTGGGAATGCAAGCTCTTCTATGAGTTTGCTCCATTGTCCATCTTCCGTGAGAATCCCAGAGAGTGAAGATTTGCAATGTAACAATCTCTTCTCAACCAAAAAAGACTTAGTAGATAAAATTTTGTTGTTGGCTGTGAAGTACCACTTTGAATTCAGAGTGGTAAAATCAACCAAGACTTTGTATGTTGTTGCTTGTATTGAGAGAAATTGTCCTTGGCGTTTGAGAGCGGTGAAGATAGAAAGTGGTGAAATTTTTGTAGTACGTAAATATGTTGGTAATCACACTTGCTCTATGAGTGTGCGCCGTAAAGATCACAGGCATGCAACGTATAAGTTGATTGGGAAGCACATTTTCGAAAAGTATAAAGATGTCAATCGGATTTATAAACCGAATGATATTATTTTTGATGTCCAAGAGAAGTTCGGGATAACTATCAGCTATACAAAAGCATTTATGGCAAAGCATTATGGATTTGGTCTCATTCGAGGTTGCCCAGAAGAAAGTTACGCAAAGCTCCCCCAATATTGTTACGTTTTGGAGCAAAAAAACCCTGGGACGGTCACTTTCATAGAGACAAGTGTGGATGGCCATTTTAAATATTTTTTCATGGCTTTGGGACCGTGCATTCGTGGATTCCACTCTTCCATCAGAAGAGTAATATCTGTGGATGGTACATTCTTGACCGGGAGATATCGTGGTACTTTGCTCATTGCAACATGTCAAGATGCAAATCTTCAAATTTATCCACTTGCTTGGGCAATAGTAGACTCTGAGAACCATCTTTCTTGGACTTTCTTCTTTGAAAAGTTGAAAGATATAACAGGCGATTCTCCCGATCTTGTTATAGTTTCGAATAGGGGAACAAGTATTCCTGGTGCTTTTAATACAGTGTTTGAACATGCACACCATGGATGGTGTAACTATCACTTGCTGAGAAACTTAAAATCTGAGTTTCCAAGGTTGGAATTGGATGCATTCTTTTGGGCAACAGCCGAAGCATACACGATACCTGATTTCGAATCCAACATGGCAGCATTATGCAATAATAATCAGCTAATGCGGACATACCTAGAGAAAGCTGATTTGTCCCGTTGGGCCAGAGCACATTTTAGAGCAACTCGTTTCAACATAATGACAACAAACAATGCTGAATCGTTGACCTCTGTGTTGAAGCGTGCTCGAGAATTTCCTATCCTTGGCCTAATTGAACATATCAGGGCGATACTGCAAAAGTGGTTCCACGAAAGAAATCTTGCCTCTACAAATTGCAGTAGCTTTCTTACCCCACCATTTGAGGAGAAAATGCGGAATAGATACGACGAGTCCAACGGACTACAAGTGTTGCATGTAACACCAATGATTTTGCAAGTTGGTGGAAGACATGTCGTTGATCTCGACCAAATGTCATGCTCATGTCGAAAGTTTCAAATGGATCATTTTCCATGTTCGCATGCCATTGCCGCAATAAAAAATTTGAACAACAACGGCTACAATTTCTGCACTTTAATGTATTCGAGCTCTGCTTGGAGAGAGGCATACTCTGAACCCATTCATCCTTTGCCCAATGAAACCGATTGGATGGTTCCAGAAGAAATTATGTCAAGAATTGTGTTGCCGCCACCATCACGACGTCCAAGGGGCAGACCTACATTCGAAAGGAAAAAATCGGCAGGTGAGGCTCGAAGAAAATCAACTACTACTAAACCTCGCCAAATTCGTAAATGTAGTAGGTGTTCCAAAGTCGGCCATAATCGTGGAAGGTGTATTGCTTTTGACTAGTGTATTGCTTTTGACTTTTTGACTTTTTAATGAAGCAACTACTACTAAACCTCAATGAAGCAACTTGAAGTTATATTTTGATTAGTGTATTGCTTTTGACTTTTTAATCTTTTTGTATAGTGTTTTTACTCGACCATATAGTGTTTTAACTTGTTGTTTGTTGTTTTTGATGTCTTCTCCAATTCATTGAAGTGAGTTGCTAAAGTTTGAAATTATATTTTGTCTTGTGTTTAATTTTTTATGTGTATCCAATGTAGTGATTGTTGAAAATATTAAGGGTAATTAATTCACCTAATGTACTTATTGAACAATTGTTATAGGCAATTTGGAAACAAACGATTATAGTCTTGTTTTATAGTATTATATAGTAGTAGTACATTAAAAAGGCTAAAAACGAAAGTACAGTCGTTATCAAGCATGAAATAACGAAGGTATCATCGTTATCCCTATCGCGGGCGCGATAGTTATCACGGGAGCGACACTGAAGGTTAAGATCTGTTGGGCAGAGAGCTTACCATGTTGTCGCGGGCGCGACACTCTGCTTTTCTTTTTTGGACAGACAGCTGTCCAGGATGTCGCGGGCGCGATGCTTGTCGCGGGCGCGACACGAAATATGGAGCGGCAGAAGCTCGCGACGGCCTGTCCCGGGCGCGACAGACAGGTTGTCGCGGGCGTTTTTTAGTTATTTTTTGAAAAACGGATAGATAATGTAGAATAGTTGTTTATTCGTTATTTTACACTAAAAATGACTAAAAATAGACCTATGACGAGTTTAATATTTTTATAATGTATTAAGTGACGAATGCACGATCGTTTAAGTTGGATTGTGTCGGAAAAAAAACCATAACGACTGTACATTCGTTATAACGAATATACATTCGTTATAAGTTTTTTCCACAACAACCGCGCTTCTTCATGGCTTTTTTTGATCGAATTACTTGATAACGATTGTATATTCATGTTACATGTCATTGGAACTATAGTGTGAAGTTTTTAGAGCGTCGAAACACTCACAACGAAACTATTTTTTAAAATAACAATACTTGTTCTTTCTTTTTTTTTTTGAAAAATGGAAAGATGATGTAAAATCTTTGTGAATTCGTTATTTTACATGAAAAATTAGTAGAGTTGTACCCACAAAGAGTGTAATATCGTTGTGATGGATTATATGTCGAGTTTTGGGTGTTTTTGATCGAAAATGAACCATAACGAGTGTACATTCGTTATACCGAATGTACATTCGTTATGTTTCAAACCGCAACGAAAGTGCTCCCGTTTTTTTTTTATGGAATCACGTGTAAACCATTGTTCCTGGTCATACATCAACTTTGAACGATAGTTTGGACCCGTTCGAGCGTGGAAATACTCATAACGAAATGGAAATACACATAAATATCCTTCTCTTTTTTTTTTTTGTGTTCTTGGAAAATGGTTGGATGAATCTTTGGGAATTCGTTATTTTACCTGAAACATTAGTAGAATTGTACCCACAAAGAGTGTAATATCGTTGTGATGGATTATATGTCGAGTTTTGGGTGTTTTTGATCGAAAATGAACCATAACGAGTGTACATTCGTTATAACGAATGTACATTCGTTATGTTTCAAACCGCAACGAAAGTGCTCCCGTTTTTGGTTTTTTTTATGGAATCACGTGTAAACCATTGTTCCTGGTCATACATCAACTTTGAACGATAGTTTGGACCCGTTCGAGCGTGGAAATACTCATAACGAAATGGAAATACACATAAATATCCTTCTTTTTTTTTTTTGTGTTCTTGGAAAATGGTTGGATGAATCTTTGGGAATTCGTTATTTTACCTGAAAAATTAGTAGAATTGTACCCACAAAGAGTGTAATATCGTTGTGATGGATTATATGTCGAGTTTTGGGTGTTTTTGATCGAAAATGAACCATAACGAGTGTACATTCGTTATAACGAATGTACATTCGTTATGTTTCAAACCGCAACGAAAGTGCTCCCGTTTTTGGTTTTTTTTATGGAATCACGTGTAAACCATTGTTCCTGGTCATACATCAACTTTGAACGATAGTTTGGACCCGTTCGAGCGTGGAAATACTCATAACGAAATGGAAATACACATAAATATCCTTCTTTTTTTTTTTGTGTTCTTGGAAAATGGTTGGATGAATCTTTGGGAATTCGTTATTTTACCTGAAAAATTAGTAGAATTGTACCCACAAAGAGTGTAATATCGTTGTGATGGATTATATGTCGAGTTTTGGGTGTTTTTGATCGAAAATGAACCATAACGAGTGTACATTCGTTATAACGAATGTACATTCGTTATGTTTCAAACCGCAACGAAAGTGCTCCCGTTTTTGGTTTTTTTTATGGAATCACGTGTAAACCATTGTTCCTGGTCATACATCAACTTTGAACGATAGTTTGGACCCGTTCGAGCGTGGAAATACTCATAACGAAATGGAAATACACATAAATATCCTTCTCTTTTTTTTTGTGTTCTTGGAAAATGGTTGGATGAATCTTTGGGAATTCGTTATTTTACCTGAAACATTAGTAGAATTGTACCCACAAAGAGTGTAATATCGTTGTGATGGATTATATGTCGAGTTTTGGGTGTTTTTGATCGAAAATGAACCATAACGAGTGTACATTCGTTATAACAAATGTACATTCGTTATGTTTCAAACCGCAACGAAAGTGCTCCCGTTTTTGGTTTTTTTTTATGGAATCACGTGTAAACCATTGTTCCTGGTCATACATCAACTTTGAACGATAGTTTGGACCCGTTCGAGCGTGGAAATACTCATAACGAAATGGAAATACACATAAATATCCTTCTCTTTTTTTTTGTGTTCTTGGAAAATGGTTGGATGAATCTTTGGGAATTCGTTATTTTACCTGAAAAATTAGTAGAATTGTACCCACAAAGAGTGTAATATCGTTGTGATGGATGAGATGTCGAGTTTTGGGTGTTTTTGATCGAAAATGAACCATAACGAGTGTACTTTCGTTATAAAGAATGTACATTCGTTACGTACATTTTCGATCAAAAACACCCAAAACTCGACATATAATCAATCACAAAGATATTACACTCGTTGTAAACGAAGGAGTTCGATGTTGAGATCCGGGAATTAAAGCGAGTAACATTATATTGATTTTTAAACAAATGTAAAAAAGAAAACCAAAAAAACAAAAAAAATTAACTAGCCCGCGACAGCCTCTGCATCGCGGGCGTGACTGGGCGTCGCGCGGTTCTGTGGCACCATATATGGTGTCGCGCCCGCGACATAGTGTAGCGCACGCGACGACCTAGAAGCGCGGTTGTCACGCCCGCGATCTCTGTCGCGCCCTGGACCCTAAACCCTATAAATAAACGCCCCGCCCCCGCCCGTTCTTTCCCCGCATTCATTTTTCAAAACCAACTCTTAAGAGAAGAAAAAAAAAAGAAAGAAAAACCGCTCCGCTCGAGAAAATCGTTCCTTTCATCTCCAATCTCCGGCGACAACACCACCTGTTTCCGACCGGCGAGGACACTCCCTCTTTCCGGCAACTTTTATTGCGGCAAGGTTGTCTTCTCGTAAGCCCTAATTGCCAAAAGCCATTCCGACAAACATCGTCCTCTCGACTTCAACACACTGTAAGGTCTCGCAAATTGCTTGAATAGTATAGTTACAAATTAATTGTTTGTGGTTTGATGAATCTACCTCTCTTCCTTTTTCACAATTTTCAAACACATTATTGCGCACACAAGATGTTCGAGAAATTGTCAATACTAGGTAAGAGGGCTATATCGCTTGCATCCACTTACTTCCTTCGAGAGTATTCAATAACAGATCATGGAAAAGGCTTCGTCATCAAAAGCTCCCTCCAAAGGAAACAACCAAGGCAAAAGAAAAGCAATTACGAGACCCGCCTTCTTCACCGGACTCGAACAATAGCAACTCAAACTCGGACACCGAAACTCAAACTTTAGCTCAAAAGCACGGAATTCCATTCCCAGTTTTCTCTCAAGATGAGGTGCACTTGTACAAACGCCTCATGAAGATGAAATGCCGGATCCCAAGGACACTTGATTAAGAGTTGCTAGACTCATTAAAAATCTCGGATGACGTGAGGAAATACTTGAAGGCACTCAATCTTGAGAAGTACAAAGCCATGGACAATGTGGCATGCGAGGAACTATCGGTTGAATTCTTTACCACATTTGTACCACAAGACAAAGGCAAGTCATCCACTTTTCGGATGAAAGGGGAAGAATACAAGGTTGATAACAAGATCATGCATGAGGTCTTTGGTTTCCGCACGACGGGGTCTCGCCAAGTACTCGGTGATTTTGACGTACACAAGCATTGGGCCGTTCTCTCTCCATGCCACAAATTCAAAGTAAAGGGCCCATCAAATGGGCTAATAAAACATGTGGCCATTGCAGTGGTACATAAATTTCTGTGCTACAATGTTTTTGGCAAGAAAGACTCCAACAAGGTTAGCGAGAAAGAAGTTTATCTCTTGTCGGCAATGTGTGCAAAGAAGCCCATATGCATTACTGCATTTGTTAAAGAGACACTCCGGGAAACGAGAATCTTCGCCAATCGCCCTTCGAGATTGGCCAATGTCGTCACCGCACTCGTTAAGCACTTCAAAGTTCAAATTGATGAAGTGCCGCTTCAACCGAAGAAGATCGTGTTGTGGGATTTGACGAAAGCCGAGCTCGCTTCAAACAGCACCACGATCATTGATTACAAATTTCGATGTTGCTACAAGGCATATATGGCAGAGCTGAAAAAATCGTCCGAAGTAGGTAGTTCCTCTCAGCCACCACCTGATACCGAGGACGAGGCAGAGGACGATGAAACACAGACCAACCCGATGGACTATTTCCTCCCTCCACCAGTTGACGCGGGCGCTCCGGATGCGCTATCTCAACAAGACCCCGCTTGGTTCGATAACTTCATTGCGCATAATGATAGGCGTTGGGAGGAGCACAACAAGAGGCTCGATACCTTCATTGAGCATAATGATAGGCGTTGGGAGGAGCACAACAAGAGGATCGATGAACGTTGGACCCAATGGGAGTCTCGGCAATTTGATCAGTGGAAACAATGGGGCGACCAGTTCAAGCAATGGGACGTTCGCTTGAGTTCAGGCCGCAGCCTACCCTACCCTCCACCTCAACCTCCACCTCCACCTCCACCTCCACCTCCAACATCGGATGCAACGGATGCACAGTGACAGTGCGTTGTTTTTAGGCAAAGACTTTTATTCCAGACTTCATAATTATCAGTTTTATCTTTTGGATTTGGTTTGACTAATGGATTTAGTTTGTCTTTTTTGGATTTGTATTTTCTTATGGATTTGGATTGTCTTTTGGATTCGACATTTGGATTTTCAGTTTTCTTTATTTTATTGCAATGTGGATTTCATTCATGATTTGGTTTGTGTTTAGATCGCAAAATAATCATAACGAATGTACATTCGTTATTGAATACACCATAACGAATGTAAATTCGTTATGGTTATTTTTCAATCAAATACAACGATTCTTCATGATCTTTCCATTTCTGAAAGAAAACAAGTATCGTTATTTCTCAAAATAAGTTTCGTCGCGACCTAAAATCGATAAAAAAAAAATTTAATGAAATAAAAAAAAAAGACCGCGACAGCCTGATCGTCGCGCCCGGGACAACCGTCGCGAGCTTCTGCAGCTTGATATTTCCTGTAGCGGGCGTGACGATCACCGTGGGCGAGACACTAAAGGGGACAGAACCCTTCCCAGGATGTCGCGGGCGCGACTGGCACCGCGGGCGCGACACTGAAGGGGACAGAACCCTTCCCAGGATGTCGCGGGCGCGACTGGCAACGCGGGCGCGACTGGCAACGCGGGCGCGACACTGAAGGGGACAGAACCCTCGCCAGTATGTCGCTGGCGCGACGACCGCCGCGGGCGCGACAGGGAAGGGGACAGAACCCTTGCCAGAATGTCGCGGGCGTGACGATCTCCGTGGCCGCGACTCTGGATTTTATATAATTTCTTTTTTAAACAATTAAAAAAACATTAATACAAGGTTCCTCGGCTTAATTCCGGGATCTCAGCATCGAACTCCTTCAATCGGGTTGCGAAGGGCTGATAAAATGCTATTATAAAGAAGGTACATTCAAATTGTAATGTATTTTTTATCTACAGGAGTGAAATTGTAGCTATAATAATGTACTACTTCTATTATATAATGCATTATCCCGTGACTACAGTCATTCCAAAATTTCTATAATAGCTGTTCAAGAAATATATTAGGTGAATTAAATGCTGGTAATACATTAGGCAAATACGTGAAATAACAATACACCAGTCAAAAACAACTTCAAAACTTAACAACTCGTTTCATTGCACTGAAAAACACATAAAAAATAATACAACAGTCAAAATGTGATATCCAAAACATCCCTACAAGCCATTGAATATTCAACTCCTAAAACAAATTAAGGATCAAAATGCTGTGCAAAAATTTCAGCTGCTAGTTTGATACGCCAAGAGGGAATCATTTTTTGCTCTACGCCTTTAACATCCTTCCCAGCATGCAAAAACTCGATGAACTTGATTGTAAACATCCCACAGTCAAACCTGTAATATAAATGTACAATATCTATTAGTTTACCAAGTTTGATAATACATTTATAATCATGATATGATGAAAATATATGTCATACATACCCATTTGCTTGGCTAGGACATGGTAATCGTTTCAAATCAAATTTTTCTGCACTGTAGGTAGCATTCAACATCCTCATTAGCATAGGTATGACAACTCGAATGGGCTCCAATTCCGTTTCAAATTGTCGCTTCCGCATGACACTCGTTGAACTATCATATGCATCAATGCATCTTTTGGAGAGATCAATGTCGAGTGCTACCCAATGTTCATTATTCACATTACAAAAAGGAACATACAATTTGGTACAACTAGTCCACGGCCTTGCATGAGTGGGTAGTTTCCCTTCGGCGTACTTAACTAATGCCTTTGGAAAATTTGTCCTATCAAAGCTTTCAACTTTTGACGCGTCTTTAAAGAACATTCTTATATAAGACACAAAATGCGGGTCCAACATGACACAATCTTGTCTAAACAAGAGAGGGTACTCTATAGCCCGACCTCTCATGTGAAAAAGAGCTGCATCTACATGCTAAGAGTATATAATGTTTATTAGATTAGTAAATGTCATGTTTAGAGAGTAAAATCTCGAAAAAAAAAATTAAATACTTTACCTCACTACAAAGCCATTTATCGTCCAAAAAGTCATTAAAAATTTTTTTCCCTGCGCTACCCTTACCCCAAGCTACGTCAATTTCATCACTACATTAAAAATGGGTAAATTAAACAAAGACAGACAACCTTATATATTAGAATGAGATAGCCCACAATTAACTTAACACAAATACATACCTTTCTGGGAAGTTCGCCAACCACTGCCTTAAATCCTCAAGTTTAGCTTCATCCAATGTCCTATGAGGGTCGTACTCCGTCACATTTAAAATTTTTTGTCTTTTTCCGGGATTCCTCCACGGAGTAAGTAGGATGACGGCCTTTCTTTTCTTCCGGTGGCCTCTTCCCTTAGGAGACTCGAGTGCATCATCTTCATCGGTTTCCTCGATCTCCAAATGTCGTTCTTGGAACATCGTTGATGACGGGTCGGTCACAACACCTACAATAGGCAAGAAAACAATCAATACTCATTTATTAGAAAGAATAAACTATCAAATTACGTATAATTACAATTACATTTTACATACTGGTATCCAATCCATGTTCATTCTTCTTTGCTGAGACAGCCTCCTCAGAAAATTTGTCTTCGACCAAGACAACTTTATCTTTTGCCCTCATCTCTAAGCCCACGTCATCATGAACTCCCACCTTTTCTTTCTCGGGCATGGGAGATGGTGAATTGATCGTGTCTGCAAAAGAAAACAAAAAAATTATGTAATTCAACAATATGTTGCATTTGTTTTAAAATATATCTTTATGTAAAAAAAATATTACAAGAACTTGTTCTATTTATTTTTTTACTACTCGATTAATAACATTAATATGATGTATCTATTTTAAAAGAATACCTTCAACACCATCTACTGTTCGAGCGGTCTCCGTATCAACATTTGTCCCGTCATAAGTAGCACGGGTAGATGGACTATCTTTTGATTGAAAAACTAAATCTTTTATTCGCTCTAAAAACTTGTCCATCTTCACATCCATTCGCTCAGAAAACTTGTCCATCTTCATTTCCATTTGCTCAGAAAATAATCTCATCTCATCCTTCACAACCTCCTTGACTATAGCTGAAATCTCTTCAGCACCAAAAACTTGCTGTTGTGGTGGATCAGACTGAGATGCATCATTTTTTTCCTCTTCCTCTTCCTCTTCCTC
This sequence comes from Striga asiatica, assembly GCA_008636005.1. Classification (NCBI taxonomy): domain Eukaryota; kingdom Viridiplantae; phylum Streptophyta; class Magnoliopsida; order Lamiales; family Orobanchaceae; genus Striga; species Striga asiatica. The sequence continues at coordinate 186,562 of BKCP01005072.1, forward strand.
TTCCTCCTCTTCCTCATCATCCTCATCCTCATTTTCTTCTTCTTCTTCTTCTCCTTCTTCTTCTTCTTCTTCCTCATCTTCAGGGACAATACGGAATTCCTTCAAGTATGAACTTTGAACTTCATCCCTTGAAGGTTGTAATGTTCGTCGAACTTTAACCTGATTATAGTATAATTAGTTTTTTCAAAACTATAAGAATAAATAAGATGAATTATCCATAACAAAAATTACCTCCGACGTGTTGAAAAACGTACTAAGTTGCTCGCTTCGCCACTGTTTTGTCATTTTCCAAGACAAAATTCTCGGATGACTGCCACCGACACCACAAGTTTCAGCAAATTTTCTTCCAAGCTCAGGCAGTGCCTCAAATGCCCAAACCTAATTAGCAAACAACCAAAAAAAAAATTAAGAATACAATTAACATAAATAAATAAAAAAGTGTATAAATATATATTTATATGAAAAATACCATGATAGCTAGGGGAAATCCATGCAAAGAATACTTCATCTCTGAATTTTTTATACTATCAAACCTCTTCCGCTTGAACAACTTTACGGTGTACTCGTATGACAAGTTCCCCCAAGGATAGCGATTGAACTCCTCCAAATTTTCAACGAGATGAAACCATTTTTCATCCACAAGAGTCCGGCACTCGTTAGACAAAACTACATGCTCCAGGACCGTGAGAAGCCCCAATTTGTATATCAAATCTGCATCTCCCTTCTTCTTTACCAAATCATCAAATTTCTTGAGCAACTCTTGAGCTTCCCTCGCTTCCCTTTGAATAAATGCAAAAGCGAACTACTTCTTTCCGGGACCTCGTACGAATCCACATCATGCACCATCTTTAATCCGCTTACAAGAGAAAATTCATGTAACCCGAATCTAGCTTTTTTTTTCTCCAAATTTGAACCAGACAGCGTCTTTTTCGTTCTCGGATGATTTCAAAGTCCTTTGAAGAAGGTGGTGGATTATTTGAGACGCCAATTTCAAATTGGGAATGTGCACTAGTGGCCGGAAGCATGATTGCACAAATAGAGCTTTATGTGCATCATCTAGCTTCTCCAATACATGATTGGCAACCTTGAGGTCGCACCTATTGGTCACGACTCCTGAGCATGACGAAGGTATATCGTACGCTAACTCCATTTCCGTTCCTAAAAGAAGAGAACAAAGACAACTCATTTAAAGAAAATAAACTCATTTTTCTTCAATTAACACATAACAAATAAACTCATTCTTCTTCCAAAAAATTCTTCTTCAACATCATTCTTCTTCTTCAATTAACATATAACAAATAAACTCATTTTTCTTCTTCAATTTTTAATGCATTCTATCAATTTCTAAAACGAAACAAGTATCGTTATCTCATAAAATGAGTTTCGTTATAAATATTACGATACTATAACTGAGGAGCTCGATGCATTCGCAGTATAATGCTACTTTACTTACAAAATACGACCTAACGTGTATTTGACCTATGAGTTTTTGATGAGTGCAATAGCCAACAACATGAGAGTTGCAAACAAAATAACAAGGCCATATTCACCTGGACATTTAAGTACCAAACAAAGCACAAAGAGATACTCTACAAAGAAATCAATGACGAAGGAACTATTTGAATACTCTACTCAGCCACATAATGAGTAACAACATGAGAGTTGCAAACAAAATAACATGTAACAAATGGGGCCAAACAAAAATCATAACCAACACTTTTCTTTTCTACTTTTTTCTGAAGCATCAAACCAAGCATACAAGGCTTTAAGGATTGGTTTTAGGCTAAAGTACGGAAATATACACATCATGTTTTAGAAATAACACTTTTACGATAGGTTTTTTTAATTGACATTTTTATTATTTTCAAAAATTTGTTTCCCACAAACATAACACATTCAATCAATATCTTCTCTCTCCAATCACTCCCACAATGGTCATTGTGGAACTTCCTAATAAAAAAAACCCCAAAACGAATTGAATCCAAAATACTATCATATTTAGTGCAATTGTAGATAAACTTTCTAAAATTTTATTTTTCAGAACCGTTTGAAAATATAAATTGTTCATGTTTTTTATATAAGTTGTTCAAAAAATACTTCTATTATGAAATGAAATATAAAAAAAGTTAAACTAAGTTTATTTATTGTTTATATAATACACAAAAGACCATAGGGAGAGGAAGTTTGTCTAGTTATTCTTAAAAGGTCAAATATTAACCGTTAAATTTCGTATGTATAAACTTTAAATAAACTGTATGTCATCACATTCATGATTGATAAAATTTTATCAATGGAATATCAATAGACCCTAATTAAACAGTAGAGAAACAAAATAATAAAATAAATTTTAAACTTGTAATATACTACTTATAAAATTCTTATAGAAGTTGATGATATCCAAATTATGAATATATATAAATTCTTCAAACTCATACCTACAAATAGGAGAAATAAATTTTACCAACTTCCGCAACCAACATAATCAACATATCGGAATTTATGAAAAAATAGAAGGGGAAAAATAATAATAATAAAAAAATACTCATTTTCAAGAGATTTCAACAAACTTAAAAATACATAGTTTCAAGAGATTGCCACAAACTTATACCCAATTGGCATAATTTCAACAAATTTGAACGGTGCCGGTGAGAATGACATGTTTTGGGAGAATAGATTTTGAGAAGCAATAATATCTCATTTACCTTCTAAAGGTTTAGTTACCTTTTTAATTCAAATGAAAGTCAAAGAGTCATTTCTGGAATAAAAACGTTTAAAAACTCGTGATTATGAATGGATTATCATTTAATTGGAATACATTTTTTGAATTCGTAATTTGGAAAATAAGAAATAATATAGTTGTGTATGGGGTAATTTTCTCTTGGTTTTAAAACTCTGAAAATAACCACAAATTCAGCATGTAAAACACATCTCACAACCTCAACAATCACAACAGCACGGCCAACCAAACAAAACCCAACAGTTTTCTTTTTCTAAATCTTTTCCTTAAACCTTTTTTATCATCAATAAGGCTACATAACTGGTCCTTAAATCTCTAAAATTACCCAACTTTTGGAAACTAAAACACAACATAACATGTCTTCAAGATATCTTAACAATTCAAGGAATTCATCACAATGTAAATTCGTTATATATTATATTACTAACATATAATTCATCACAATGTAAATCCTAAGTCGATACCCTTTAATCTTTAAAAGGGTATTAAACACAGCAAATCTCGTTAAATGTTACTATAAAATGAGAATATAGTCATTTCCAAAATTTCTATAACGAATGTACATTCATTATATATTACATTACAAACATATAAGTCTCATTATTTTCAATTTATCAACTCAATCCTACAACCATTTCATCAAACACTTAGAGTGCACCAATTTACCATCTTACAAGTATTTCATCAAACACATAGAGGGCACCAATTCACCAACCAAATCCTACAACCAAATCCTACAAACATTTCAACCATTAACCTCACTTTCACCATGCATAACACATATTAAACATTCAAAAAAATATAATTAATAACACAAATGGCTCAACAACATTATAACCTTAACACAAAAAAAAAATACAAAAGCTGGAAAAAAAAATGTACCCTAAACAAAAATTCCTACCAGAATTGACATGAAGAGATAGTTCCATAGTGACCGGTGCGAGAAGGAAGGTTGAGAGAGCAGGTTTGCTGCGAGAGAGAGAGAGAACAGAGAGAGCCGTCGAGAGAGAGAGACGAAACAGCAGGAAAAAAATGAGGAAGAAGGAAGAAGAAGAAAATAGAAAGAAAAGAAAAAAGGAAAAATAATTGTCGGCCTTAAGGGTATAATAGTAAGTTGATATTTAATATCATTACTTAATAAATTTTAAATGAGTGTTTGACTAGAGGGTCATTTAAACAAATAAGTTTGTAGAATGGGTTATTTGAGCTAATTCCCACATTAGTGAGCCATTAATTGTATTTGATTGGCATCTTAATTAGGTAATAATATCTCCTTCATTCCTTCCTCCATGACTTAAGGAATTTCCCTTCTTCCTCCTCATTTTTCACACGCCTCTCACAAGGAATATCAGACCACGTATAGCTCTCTCATCTCTCATTTTTGTTGGGGAAAAATCCCTTGAGCACCTCCCAAAAATCTCTCCCCTTCCCTTCTCTCGAGCACAGCCCCGCCCAATCGTCCCGCGCGCGCTTCGCCGATCGCCGCTAACACGCGAGCAGCCACGCAAGTCACAGCCACAACGACGACCAACCCTCCATCATCTGTGCACGCTCGAACGGCCAATCCCTCAATCGTTGCTCCTCTGTTTGCCGAGCCTCATCCTCGCGCGCGCACCCGCAGCTGAGGCCGAGCGAGAGCCGCCCGAGGGCACCTTTTAAGCCTATCCATCCGATTAGCCTGTAGATTCCGTGGAGTACGTTATAATGGCTGAACCCCTTTGTTTTGTTTCTCTTGATGAGATTTAATAAGATCTAACATGTGGAGTTTAGATCTGTAAGTGTTGAAATTGGAGATCTATTTGATTTTCATGTGAATTCATTGGATCTCGCCCTTATCGTGGGGAACCTTGTGGAAAGTGGAAACCTCTGATGCCTTGGTTTTGATTTTGAGGCTCTGATTGAGTTTTGTTTCATTGAGGATTTCTTTTGAAATTTTTGAAGCATTGTGACACCCCTTTGTTCCAAAAATTTATAAAATAATTGGCACGTGATTTTGACCTGAAATTGTGTATGGGACCTTCATTTGATGAATTATACTTTAGTTAAAAAAATTCGGCCCCTAACCCCTTGAACCCCCTTGAACCGTGCCTTGAAACATTGTCGAACCAGTTGTCGGTAGCACCCGCAGCAGTGCCCACGGCCTTGTGCGTGCACCTCTACCACGCCAGACGCCCGCAGTGTGCCAGACGACGTCCGCAGCTGCCAGCATGCAGCCCCGCACCCGTGTGCCTGTTCCAATGTACAGCCCCGCGCTCGCACGCCCGTCCAACGACCCCAGCGACCACCAACTCTTGCCCAACGACCCCAGCGGCTAGCCCATGCACCCAGCAGCCCTGGCGAGCCACCAGCAACCACCCGACACCCCCGCACGAGCCAACCCACAACATGTCCGCTCCCGTGCCAACGCGGTGACCTCGAAATCCGTTTCCCGAGCCGTTTGATCGATTTTCTGACCATTAACCTCGTTTTTCATGTCAGACTATTTTTCGCCTCTTTGAAATATGTTTCCAAGTATTGTCATTAAATCCGAGAGTACCCAATTCCAAAAAATTTCACGAATTTCGACTAAGTATGAATTTTTGTGAAATTCCCGACTTATCAAGATAAGTATTTTGAAATATTATTTTGATTAAATGTAGGTGTTTGAGGAGTCGAGCCCTCTGCCTACTTTCTGTTGATCATTGTGATTTCGTCTACCTTGACTGATCAGGTGATAAACCTTACCATGTTCATTATTCTTTATAATTGTCTGACTTGATAATCAATGTATGCGTGTGAGCCTTTAGTCTGCAAGAGTGTATCTCCCATGAATGGGCTTATCCCGACGATTAGTGTCCTCATTCCGTGAGTGGGCTTGTCCCGTCGGTTAGTCCCCCGTGAATTGGCGTGTCCCGACGGCTAGATGTGTACACATAGAGCAAGATAGGAGAGATATACTAGATGATTTGTGTTCATGTTGCGATTATGATTTTAAGTCATTAAACTGAATAGACTGCATGGGATCATATTTGCTTGTTATTTATGAATGATTATTGCTTCTACTATTTGTTATCCTTCCATCAGTTATCCTTCCATCAGACTTATAAACATGTTAGATTATGAAACTGAATTGTGTCATTAAACTGAATAGACTGCATGGGATTTGCTTGTTATTTATGAATGATCATTGTTACTTCTAAACATGTTGGATTATGAAACCGAATTGAGATGTTTTGAATTATGAATTGGAATTGATGATATTGATGTTGTTTTGGAAATTATTATGAGCATGCATACTTGTCTGGGTTGATCATGAAGTTAAGTGTTATTCTCAACGTTTTGAAAAATTTGCTTGTTATTTATGAATGATCATTGTTACTTCTAAACATGTTGGACTAGGAAACCGAATTGAGATGTTTTGAATTATGAATTGGAATTGATGATATTGATGTTGTTTTGGAAATTATTATGAGCATGCATACTTGTCTGGGTTGATCATGAAGTTAAGTGTTATTCTCAACGTTTTGAAAATCAAACTGGTTCAATAGGGAACCGGACCCTATACAACGGTCCGATTTGAGGCATGGGACTGCTGGAGCACAAAATCGGTCAAAATTTGTTGAAACTGGTCAGAAATCAATAAACCCGCTAAACCGGCAACGGCTCGCCGGGCTGAGCGGTCCTGGAGTGTGCTTTGCATAGTGCAGGTAGTGTAATGCTTTAAATCCCTTAAGTTTTTTGTTTCTTCTTCCGGTGTGGGATGCTAAGAATTCACATTCAAGGAATTGATTTGGGCTGTTATTGGGCCTTTTTTTGTAACCATTAAATGAATTCTCCTTTGGCCCAATTGTTCTACAATTCACAATTTCTTGGCCAATCGTTTTGCAACATATTCTAATAATGTGGGATGCTTATTGAATATACACAATTATTTATTTAATTTTTTATTTATTTATTTACAAAAATATCATTATACACTAAAAAATAAATGATAAAAAATATATAAAATTATCTATTATTCAAACAAAATAAATAAAAATTATATATTAATTAAACCGGTTCAACCGGTTCGACCATTGGTCCGACCAACTGGTAGCTTAACCGATTCGATGAACGGTTCGGTTTTCAAAACATTGGTTATTTTGGGATGGTTTATTCCCATCGGCTTGTGATGACACTTAAGTTATAAATTGAGTTTTGAAATGAGTAATGCCCGTTAAGAAATTTTATAAATGGTTCGTAAAAATTAAATTCTAGTTTTTAGAAAAATTCTGTATTTTTCTTATAAAAATAACGGGGCGTTACAGTGTGGTATCAGAGCAGGTCTACGTTTCTGTAGACTGCTTTTTAACCATAATGTTAAATAAAATGCACAAAATTGCGTATGGGTATGCATACTAAAAAATTGCACATTAGACAACGAACATGCACATTTGAAGAAAATGCACATCAATGTATGTGAGTATGCACATTAGCGTAATAGATGAATTATGCAAAAATAACAAAAGTGCCACTATGCAAAAACTCAAAAAGTATCCATAATTACAGCAATGCCACAACCCCTTACACCAGTGGTGGAGCCTTTGACCAGCCTTAGAGTGTTGATATATCACATCCAACCGCTAGGATATGTTCTTGTTTCTCAAACTATCGCTCGTTCTCATTTGATCATATATATATATATATATATATATATATATATATATATTTATAGAGAGAGAGAGAGAGATGAGTACAATAAGAATGGTTCTAAGTGAATAAACAAGAATACATCGTACCCATGAATCTAGATAATCCAACAGCCAAAAAGGAACAAGCATTATATACTTGTAATAGGTGTATTGAATATTTTATCCCATATTTAAATTTAAGTGGGTCCCACCACCCACATTCTCTCTCACATCACAAGAAAATTCGATGTTATATGTAGGGGCATTGCCCCCACATGTGTTTTCAGCATTAAGTTACACATACACATGTGGGTGTAAAATCAATGGTGAAAACACATGTGGTGGCAGTGCCCCTACATATAACATCGAATTTTTCAGCATTAAGTTACACACACATGTGGGTGTGTAAAATCAATGGTGAAAACACATGTGGTGGCAGTGCTTGATACGAAAATTGCTCCTAAACTTTGTTAAATTGGCACCACCATGAACGAATCGTCTTGAGCTTTGATGACCTATAAGTACGCTGGGAAGGGTTCCCTATGGAAAAATGAATATTGGAAACTGTAAGGGTTAATAATGTGATATGGAAAACAAAATCTGGTAATTCTTCATATACCCAGAATATTTACTTTGCCATGTAAAGCTCTTTCTAAGAAAGAGATCTTCCCATATCTTCTTTCCTAGCATAACATGTCTCTCAAATCATTGAATCCTTAGCAAGATATACGCTCATCCTCCAAAGGTTTACGACTCTAAAGTCTCTAGACTGTCCTAGCAACCACACAACCCATCTATCATAGGCTCTTACTAGGTCAAAAACCTGACCTTTACTTATATGACATCTAGGTCGTAACCTACCCATATCTGTTTGAGCTTCTGCAAGAACTCGATCCCCAGGTCTTCTTACAAGGTTGACCTGTACCTTGAGTTGCCCAAGTGAGCTCCATAACGAGGTCAAACGTTTATAACGAATAGAAGCTCCCTTGAACTGTTTATACCCGAGATAACTACTTAAGTCAGTTCACCGAACTATTCTGGGTGTTGTATTATCTAGCCACTCCATTCTTGAACGACCTACTGGGACTTGCGCAAGAATGATACCTCCCACACCCAAGCTGTCTCTTCAGCCTTAAATGTCATTTTAAGCCGACTTGGGGAGTCGCACCTACCACAAACGCTTCAAACCTTAAGACGCGCCTGTCACTCTATATCGTTGTTCTTTTACCAGATCAACGCTGATTGATCTTTAAACATCAATCACATTCGTTTCCCTTGGTCATTCTGGACCACAGAGAGTCAGAGACGGCGCATGATCCAACGACTTACCTGCGGCCTCGACTGTTGCACTCCCCCTTTTTTTGCTATAAAAGCACACTCACGTCCACAATTTTTTTTTTTACCTTTTTCGTCTTTAAAGCTTCCTTTGCGGAACAACTTTCGGCGATTACAACAATTTTCGATGACTTTTAACCCAGAATCTGCCCACCTTCCTGCTCATTTAGCAAAAAATATGAGTATGTCCACCTTTTTATGAACTCGGATTTTATTCTTCTTTCTTGATTATTTATTTATTTATTTTTCTTGGCTTTTTTCCAGAAAGCGCCTGCCTTTCCCTTTTTTGTGTCTTCCAAAATCTAGTCACCATGTCGAGCAACATGGAGAAAATTATTTCTGTTACCTTAATTTTCGTAATTCTTGGGACCTGTCATTTGTCTTCTTAGTTTATTAGGCTTGGGATGAAGAGAGAGTTTGTCAGCAACTTTATTCAATTGGAACTATTTGCCCCAGTAATTCAGTAGTACCATGCACTCCATTTATAGATCTTTCATTTTTCTAGTTATTATTTCTTTTATTTTAATTTCGTTTTAGACTATTCAATAGTACTATGCACTCCATTTATAGTTTATTCATTACTACCATGCACTCCTATTCTGGAAGATGGATTGGGAAATCAGTTCACGTTGAAAAGGTGGGCCCCACAGGGCCACACCGACTGTTGAAGTCTGTGTTTTTGCTATTGGAGTGTTTTATATATGTCATTCTAGAAGAAAAGGAATCCATTTGTTAACTTGTTTGGAGTTTTATTGTCACACGCTTTCAGGAAGTTGCTCGTCCTGCACAAACAGAGAAAGGCCGCATATCTCCGTACGTACTGGGGGTGATATNAGTTTTCCTGCTAGATCAACTGGCAATCTCAACAATTGCTGTTTCGAATCTTGTGGAAGCTGAAAAAAGAAAAAAAAAAACACTGGATCACTATATTTTTTACATGTAAGGATAATGAAAAGATGTACCTGTCAAACGACTCATGTAGGTAGAAGACAAACAATGCTGCAATTTTGGAATATCTTTAGGCTGAACTATTTTAATTTGAAGTTCTCTTCCTTTTTAGTAACAAGAAATCTACATAATCGGTCATGATGTGCCTTTCTATTGAATGCTACAGAGGCTATATTTCTTATTTCAATCCTCAGCAATCACAGATAAAAGTGGTAACATAAGAAGGAATTCTGAATTTGAATTGGTTGTTATAAAATTGTGAGTGTATAATTAAGTTGGACAACCAAGACAACCACCATGTTAATTTGGTTAACAACTCAACCAATTATTAATGGTTAGGCCAACCATTTTCCAACCACAACCCAATCATTTGTCAATCAGTTTTTGTCAGCCATTTTTAATTAATTGTATCAATTATTTAATTGCAATTTGATCCCAATTGCATCTCTATAAATAGCCAGTTATTTTGCTGAGAAAAAGAAATAGAGAGAAGAGAAAAGAAAGGAAAAGAAAGAAAAGGAAGAGAAAGAAAAAATATTCAGTATAAAAGAATATTTGAGGGATAAAAATATTGGTGATAAAGATAGAGAAAAATTATCAGAGAGATAATTTTATTCCTATTTTAAGTGCTCAATTCTCGACTACGTTCCAGTTCGTCGGAGCTCGTAAATCTGGTGTGCTACAGATTTAGAGATGTTTGCCGTTGTATTTTTGGGGAAGTTACGCCTGAACCATTAGCTGCCACACGGGGTGTATTCTTCTTGCGGAAAAAGTTTACTCGCATCGGCTTTAGTCTTTCCGTTTTTTCAGTTGTAATTTATTGTTTCAGTTCAATTGTAATTTTCTATTTTAGATTATTTGTAAGAACTAAAAAATACATATCAATTCGTAGGATTCCCGTGTAATTTTTTACATTCGATTTCTAACAATCGCAAGAAGAATATTCGACCGACAGAACTGATGGCATCCACCGGAGATGGTTCCAACACTCAGCAGCGAATCAACACCACTATTAATCATCATCCCGTACCTGCTGTCTATGTCCATACTGCTGAGAAGCCCGAAAAATTCAATGGACTTGATTTCAAAATGTGGCAACAAAAAATGCATTTTTACCAAACAACTTTGGGTTTGGTAAAATATCTGAAGGACGACCCTCTGGCTATTGCTGAAAATGAGACCAATGCTGAACTACGAGCTGCGTACGAAGCTTGGGGGCAAGGTGATTACCTTTGCCGTAACTATGTCCTGAACGGACTTATTAACGAGTTGTACAATCTGTACAGCTCGGTTGGTTCTGCCAAAGAACTTTGGGCTGCTTTGGAGAAGAAGTACAAGACCGAGGATGCCTTTGTCGTCGGCAAATTTCTTGACTCAAAATGGTTGACACTAAGCCTGTTGTGTCTCAAGTGCAAGAGTTCCAACTCATCTTGCACGATATCCATGTAGAAAGAATGTCTCTGAGGGAGTCATTCCAAGTTGCAGTTGTGATTGAAAAGCTGCCGACGGGTTGGAAAGACTTCAAGAACTACCTCAAACATAAGAGGTTTGGGAAGCGATGCGTGAAGAGTATAAGTCAATGCAAGAAAAAAAGGTTTGGGAACTTGTCCCATTGCCAGAAGGTGCAAAACCCGTCGGTTGCAAATGGATTTTTAAGACCAAACTGGATGCAAATGGTAATGTGGAGAGGTATGAAGCACGTCTTGTGGCTAAAGGATATACTCAAAGGGAAGGGATTGACTATAAAGAGACCTTTTCTCCGGTATCCTCGAAGGACTCTTTTAGAACAATCATGGCTCTAGTGGCACATTTTGATTTGGAGTTATATCAGACGATCTACATGGTACAACCAGAAAGCTTTGAGGTCGAAGACCCAAAGAAAATGGTTTGTAAATTAAGAAAATCCATCTATGGACTCAAACAAGCGTCTCGACAGTGGTATCACAAATTTCATCAAATAATTATATCGTATGGTTTTGAGATGAATGTTGTTGCTGATTGTGTTTATCACAAGTTCAGTGGGAGTAAATTTATTTTTCTGATTTTGTATGTGGATGACATTCTGCTTGCTATGAACGATATGTGCATGTTGCACGAAACTAAGAAATAGTTTCGAGATGAAAGATCTTGGTGAAGCCTCTTTTGTATTAGGAATCCAAATACACCGAGAGCAATCTCGAGGTATTCTACGGTTATCACAGAAGAGCTATATCGATAAAGTGCTTGAAAGATTTGGCATGCAAAACTGCAAATCAGGAAATACCCCTGTGGCTAAGGGTGATGAATTTAGCCTAAGTCAATGCCTAAAGAGAAATTTGGAAATCCAGGAAATGCAAAAGGTCCCTTATGCATCGCTGTTGGGAGCCTAATGTATGCTCAAGTATGTATGCGTCCGGATATTGCATACATAGTTGGTGTGTTAGGTAGATACCTAAGTAATCCTGGATTAGATCACTGGAAAGCAGTCAAAAGGGTGACGAGTTATCTTAAGAGAACTAAGGATTATATGATCACATATAGGAGATCAGACCATTTGGAGATCGTTGGATATTCTGACTCCGATTTTGCGGGGTGCCAAGACAATAAGAAATCTATGTCTAGGTACTTATTTATGTTGGCTGGTGGTGCCATTTCCTGGCATAGTGCTAACAAACACTTGTCACCACTTCCACTATGGAAGCTGAGTTTGTGGCGTGTTTTGAGGCATCAAACCAGAGAATATGGTTAAGGAACTTTGTCACAAGGCTGCGAATTATTCCAGATGTTGAAAGACCTATCAAGTTTTTTTGTGACAATAAATCGGTCGTTATGTACTCCAACAACAATAGGAGCTCGTCTAAGTCAAAACATATTGACATTAAGTTCCTAGCTGTGAAGGAGAGGGTACAAAGTGGTCAAATTTCCATCGAACATTTAGGGACAAAATCTATGTTGGCAGATCTCCTAACTAAAGGTGTAACACCTGTGGTATTTCACGAGCATACTGCTCATATGGGTGTGTTACATATTTAGGAAGCTTCATTCTAGTGGGAGCATTTGTTACATATTTTTGTCATTTTCATTTGATGATATATAAAGTACTTTTTTGATCAGAAATAAATTTTTGGTTCATGACACTTTGTTCATTATGTTATGGTACTTAACGATCTCATTAAGTTTGGACTAGTTGAACATTGACCTGTGCTGATCACATTCATGTAATTTTTATGCCACATGTTCCACAGTTTGATCTATGTCATTTAATCATGGTGATATATGTGATTATTGATAGTTTAGTTGTGTCTATACGGCGAAACTTCTTTAGTCCTATATTGTTATGATTAATGGACCAGATTATTCAAGTTCTGTAATAATGACCATATTTTGAGCTCATAAGTATAATGTATTATAAGAACACATATTTAATCCAGTGGGAGACTGTTAGATCTATTCTGGATTTAAATATACTGGATTTAAATATGTGTAATTGATACATTGGGTTATTATATTGTTTAGCCAAATTAAGTGATCAAATTATTGTACATTGGCTAAAGAACTTAATTTAGATTGTGGAATAATTAAATATGGACACCCGTTAATATTATTATTTGGTGACGTAACAAATAATAATATTAAAATAAATGACCTAAATGACATATAATTTAGGTCAAAATTATTTATGGGTGGAGTACCCAAAAGACGTGAAAATAAAGTGATGGCCATTAGGATAACCCATAAAGAATAAAAAATGTTGCCTCTTAAATTCACATTTAATCAAAGTGCACATTAAGTGTACACAAGTGGATGGAGAAGTTGGCTGATTGTTGGGAAAATCAATCAGGTTGGCTGATTGGTGGAAATTAGTTGATCAAGTTGACTAATTAGGTGAGAATTAATTGATTGCTCATCAATATAAAAGTTGGGGTTGGGGCATCAAATTCTTCACTAGGTTTTCTTTCTTTCATACATTAAAGAGAAAGAAATTGAAGAAAATAAGGATCACGGTCTTTTGGAAGATTACCAAATCCCAAATATAATTTCGAGTTCTAAAGAAATCAATCAACATCAACACGAATCAATCAAGTACGCTTCCACTCTCTGGTTTTGATTCTCGATTATTTAATATAAATGCTCTTGGGATTAATAGATTTATTTCAAATAAAGTTAAATCCAATTCTATCAGAACAAACTATCATACACCGCTCAATCGCTCTATACATTGCCTAATGTTAAATAGTTATATATTAACCACTAAATCATGTTTTTTTTTTTTCTTTTTTAAAACAGCATATTAGGACTTTCCGAGAATAAATATAAATAAGTGCTTATCAGATGAATGATTTGTCATTTTTAAGCTTCGTGGAACTCAAACTAAAACAAGGTTTCATTCAAAAGATGTATATTAAAGTATAAATGTAGCGAAATAAGAACTGTTTCAGCCTATTGATGTAAAAGGACACGACATTGTAAGCGACATAAATATTAGCCAGATAAAAATCACATATTGCATAGGGTGATGCTTCACAGCGAACCATATATTGACGAAAGTCGCCTTATTTGAGCATCATTTTCATTTAAAAACATTGAAGACAACACGCATCATATCGGTTGAGCAGCAACTCAAGTCCGGTCAATCACGCGACATGGAAAATAGCTAGCATGTGGTGTTTAGTCCCGGATTATTATTATAACTGCGCATTAATGAGAAAATAATTTGAGTTAGATATATCAAAATCAAAATATTGAGCTAGGTTAATTTAAGTCATCGCACCAATGCAAGCATCAACTTACAAAATTTGTCCAGAAGTATGAGAAAAGTTACATGGAACATGTCCTGTAAGGTTGTTGTTTGAAAAATTCCTGCATAACAATGTTTGAAGCTCGAAATGATTGCTATATACGTCTTGTTCAGAGAAACTATATATATCCAAACTCGAATACTCACAGTACATTAAAATATATGAGAGTGGTCAATGTCGAAGGTATTTCGCCACTCAATGTGTTGTAACTTAGATACCTATCCATGCAAATTAAAGGTACATAAACAATTAGGATAATTGGGCACCTAGTTATATATCTCATTCGAATTATCATTAGTAAATGAATAAAAACCATGTCGTAAGAAATAAAAAAGTGAGACAATGTACATAAAATCCTCGTGGGGTCATCCAGAATTGAGGTGTAAATTAATAATTTATAATCTTTAACAATTTTTCATGTGAATGTAGTTAGCTTGACAAATAAAAATCACGTACAAGGTTTCTAAATTCTGCAATTGGGCCAATGTAGACGGAATGTTGCCTGTGAGGTTGTTGAATGATAACTTTCTGTCACAAATGATCAATTATAGAAAATATGTCTAATTAGCGTTTTCAGACAATATAATGTAAAGCCAGAACTAAAAATTTGTATATCATTTGGGTTGACGAGAAATTAACGCACAAGGATTCTAAATTAATCAAGTTGCCCAACTCAGATGGAATGCTCCCGTTGAGGTGGTTTGAAGAAAGATACAATTCCTTTAAACCGACAAGCGTTCCAAAGCTATTGGGTATTTGACCACTAATTTTAGTATCATATATCATCCTATCATAATAAACCAATCAATAGAAAAAATGTTAGATGAAATAAGATTAACCTGATCAAAGAGAACTCACCATTAATCTTGTTCACGCGAGAGTAGATTAATTCCTATGTAAAGTGCAGCAAATGACAACAAATGATGATGAATATACATTTTAATCAACGTCGATCAATTAAGTACATTAATAGATCAAATAAATTTACTAACGTGAGAAGACTAATCCAATTTTTTATTAGGGACAAAATGTAACCAATATCACGTACAGATGCTCCAGGTGAGTTAAGTTGGTAAGCCCCTCGAAGTCGGCAAGAACACCTTCTAAGTTCGTACAATTATCCGAAAGATAGCTGGTGATAGAAATTTTAGATAAATAAAATGAGATTACAACTTCATTTAGGAAAAATAAAATGGGGGAGAAATAATAATATTCTTACATGCCATCGACATGATATGATTCGTCGCAGTGGATGCCTGTCCAGTTGCAAGGGTTGCCAGTTAGGCCCCATTTCGGAATACAATCTTCAGTTCCCTTTAACCGGTTTTTTATGTCCATTAAAACTTGAGCTATCAATCAAAACAAAAGTTGTAATCGTGCTCCATAATCACATGAACAAGCATAAACAAAATGAAATATGATCTCGACGATAAGACAAACCCTCATAAGTCATGTTCTGAGCGTAACTACTGCTTAGAGGTTGCAACATTAAGATCAAGCAGATGAACACATTGCATACTTTTTCCATATTTTGTACCTTCACACTACATACAAACAAAAAACAACAAAACGAGATAAGTTTAAAACTCCGTATGAACAAGTCTTTCATGTCTTCTTTCCCCACCACTTTTATAGGCTAGTTTGATGAAGTAGTAGTTGTCGTCAACTTAAATGATTCTTTACGATTTTTCTTTTCTTTGTCTTTTGAAGAAATCTCTCTTTATAAGGGTACAAAATTATGACCTAAATTTTAGATACTTCATTCTTCCTTATAGAATAGTTATTATATAATTTTGTCTTTTGACAAAATATAACACTGGTACTATAATTAAACATTTATATCGGATTTAGGGAAAAATTCAAAATTAGTCCCACAGATATAGGGGGGTGACAATTTTGGTCCCGACGGAATGCACAAAATATGAATAGTCCCACAACTTTTAAAAAATGATCAAAAGTAGGATTTTTTTCGCCGGATTTACTATTTCCAGCCCGGAACGCCACGTGGCGCACACGTGGCTTAGTTTTGAATTTTTTCCTATGTGGGGAAAAATTCAAAACTAGTCCCACAAGTATAGAGGAGTGACATTTTTGGTCCCGATGGAATGCAGAAAATTCAAAATTAGTCCCACAACTTGTAGAAAAATATGAACACGTCAGATGCCACGTGGCGTTCCGGGCCGGAAATAATAAACCCGGCGAAAAAGTCCTACTTTTGATCATTTTTTAAAAGTTGTGGGACTATTCATATTTTCTGCATTCCGTCGGGACCAAAATTGTCACCCCCTATACCTGTGGGACTAGTTTTGAAAATTTCCCTCGGATTTAAGTTACTAGGTCGTGTTAGCGTAAATCATTCGCAATCGAATGGCAAGACCAATACTATATATATAATCAAACTTAAATATAACTCTTTGTTTTCTTTCCATTTCCAATAAATTTTGAATTAATAAAGTAATTATATTTTTATTTATTTTAATACATAGTAGCTAGTACTAACTAATTATAAAATCACATTAAATAATATTCTTTTCTAACTTTCCTTTTCAAACTATTTATTTTAAATATTTTTAAACTCATCAAGAAAGTTTATTATTATAAATAGTTAATTATTTTCACTTCATAAACAGGCCCCTTAAAGTTCGTACATAAATGTTATAATAAATAAATTAAATATTATTTTATCTAATTAATTAATAATAATTAACCAAGATTACAAATATTACATTATTACAACCAATATGAAGATTAATATGTAAGTTAAATAATTTATACTCATATCGTTTATTTTTACTAATAATAAAATTTACAAGATTAATATTCTTACATGCCATCGACATAATATGATTCGTCGCAGTGGATGCTTGTCCAGTTGCAAAGGTTGCCAGTAGGCCCCATTTCGGAATACAATCTTCAGTTTCCTTTAACCGGTTTTTTATGTCCATTAAAACTTGAGCTATCAATCAAAACAGAAGTTGTAATCGTGCTCCATAATCACATGAACAAGCATAAACAAAATGAAATATGATCTCGACGATAAGACAAACCCTCATAAGTAATGTTCTGAGCGTAACTACTGCTTAGAGGTTGCAACATTAAGATCAAGCAGATGAACACATAGCATACTTTTTCCATATTTTGTACCTTCACACTACATACAAACAAAAAACAACAAAACGAGATAAGTTTAAAACTCCGTATGAACGAGTCTTTCATGTCTTCTTTCCCCACCACTTTTATAGGCTAGTTTGATGAAGTAGTAGTTGTCATCCTCTGCTAAATTTTCAACTTAAATGATTCTTTACGATTTTTCTTTTCTTTGTCTTTTGAAGAAATTTCTTATTTTTCTTTTCTTTGTCTTTTGAAGAAATTTCTCTTTATCAGGGTACAAAATTATGGCCTATATTTTAGGTACATCATTTTTCCTTATAGAATCGTTATTATATAATTTTGTCTTTTGACAAAATATAACACTGGTACTATACCTAAACATTTATATCGGATTTAAGTTACTAGGTCGTGTTAGCGTAAGTCATTTGCAATCGAATGGCAAGACCAATATTATATATAATCAAACTTAAATATAACTCTTTGTTTTCTTTCCATTTCCAATAAATTTTGAATTAATAAAGTAATTATATTTTTATTTATTTTAATACATAGTAGCTAGTACTAACTAATTATAAAATCACATTAAATAATATTCTTTTCTAACTTTCCTTTTCAAACTATTTATTTTAAATATTTTTAAACTCATCAAGAAAGTTTATTATTATAAATAGTTAATTGTTTTCACTTCATAAACAGGCCCCTTAAAGTTCGTACATAAATGTTATAATAAATAAATTAAATATTATTTTATCTAATTAATTAATAATAATTAACCAAGATTACAAATATTACATTATTACAACCAATATGAAGATTAATATATAAGTTAAATAATTTATACTCATATCGTTTATTTTTATTAATAATAAAATTTACAAAATTTAGTGTGCTCATTATCTCATTTATATTTTTAAATATTATATACACATACATAATATATAAAATTTTATTTGTATTTATATATATCCTCGTGATACGATTCTCCAGGTCACCTCTCCACTAGTTTTAATTAAGGACCAACATGAAGGCTCGCGTGAGCGTCGGCGCCAAAATTGTCAAACTAAATGATGCTCTACAAAAATGTCAAATTTTATCTTTTCTTGACTTTAGTTTTTATTGCCCCTTTTCTCTTCTAGAAATCCTTGCCAGTACATCTCTATGCAATACATATACTTGAGCGCCAAAAATGTCAAATTAAATGATATGCTCTGCAAATTTTAGTATTTCATATTTTCTTGATTTTAGTTTTTTATTGCCCCTCTTCTCATCTAGAAATCCTTGACGATTACATCTCTCTGCAATACTTAAACATTTTATTTCCTCCATTTTTGTGGTTGAATAAATATTTTTCAATTGTGACACTATAAAATCCTCTTAAAATCTTATATATATATATATATATATATATAGGATGTGGTTCAAATGAGAACCAAGTCCTAGTGTGAGAACCGTGAGAACCGCTATTTTTAATTGTATGTAGTGCTATGATTAATTGTGTTTTAGTGCTATTTTTAACTAGGATGTATTTGATTAAAAATAGCAACAAAATTTTTATTAGCATTTATGAAAATGATAGCACCATGTAATATTAAAAATAACATCATACACAATTAAAAATAGCATCAAATATGGTTCTCACGGTTCTCACACCAGACATAGTTTTTATTTGAACCAGTCCCTATATATATATATATAT
>BKCP01005072.1:217489-229801 GCA_008636005.1 Striga asiatica
CATTCAGGGTCCCCACCTTTTTGTCTTTGAAATCATTTGAAAAACGATAAGTGCTGTACTGGTACTGTATCTGCAAGTTACATCAAATATAGACAAATATACTAAGTACTATGCTCATATACTCAATAAAATTTTTAGGATTTTTAACTTATCCAAATCTTATAGAAATTCATTAAACTTGCTTTTTCTCAAGTTTATACTTAACTTCACTTTTTATTTATACTTAAGGTCAATTACTTAACCTTGTATAAATCATGTCTTCATAAACATTAATATGGTATTATACTTAGCATGTCATAACTCAAATGTGAAAATAACTATATTTCACATTATACTTGATTTAAACTTAAAATATGCTTACTTTTACCAACATCATCAACATGATTTATAAACTTATCTTAACTTAATTTGATCTTTTACTCAATCAAATACTTAATTCATCATTCATCATATCTCCAAATTGGCTTATACTAAATTTTCACTTAATTAACTTGAAAGTGAAAATAATCTCAAACCATATCATCTTTTACTCATAACATTTAATCATGATGTTAATATATCATACATAATACAATCTTTATAAAATTGTATACTCAACATACCAAAACATCATCAAATTACTCATCACTTATATGAGAATTATTCATGATCATCTCATTTTAACAACTTAAACATTTCATGAATATTATTGCATATATACTTATCTTTAGATATATGCCTTCTAATATTCATAACTTATTCATTTCTCATCTTTAAATTATGAAACTTAACAGTCATAATCTCAACTTATAATTAGACATGTCCTCAAAATTTCATAATTTTATCATGCATATTCATCAAGTTATGAGAATTTAATCCAATAGTGAACATAAACTTCTTCTTACATGTTCATCTTTAAAAATTCATAACTCAAGCTATATTTTGCCAAATCTCTTAATTCTTGTTTTCATGTACTTCTCTTTTACATAATAATCATTCATTTAAATCATACTCTTCCAGCTTATTCATATCTTTATCAACATCCCATCAAATCAAGTACATATATCATATAATTGATCTTGAACAACTTTAACTCTTTATATTCATAGAATCAATTATAAACTTAACTTCTATATCATGATATACATACTTATAAACATGTAAACTTATTATCAAAACATGAACTTAAGCATGTAACTTTAAGATAAGTAAATTACCTCCTTCTTGCTAGAATAAAAACTTGATTCTTTACTTCAAATTCTTCACTTCTCCAAAGTTTCTACTACTTATCTCTCTTACACTCTTATATAACTTTTGGTACTTAACTTTGGTGCATAAACTCTGATTTTTAGGCCTCTATGTATAGACACAATTTGCAAGACATCATAATTGAGTGAAGAAATTAACAAAATAAACAATACAAACTTGTAAAAATAAATATAGATAATAAATAGTATTCTTAACTTGTAAACTTCTCCAACCCATAGTCAATGCTTAGAAAGGCCCCTATTCTGATCCTAATCTGATCTCAATGATTAAATTCGAGATTTAGTGAAAATTCTCCAATTTACGGAACCAAATTCTGACTTAAAACGAACAGTTACCGTAAAATCGAAAATTCTTACTATTTTCGAATTTCCTTCTTTTCTTTTGGCATTTTTCCTTTTTATGCTGAAAAATTTTTTTTATCTTGTAGTCTACTAAAAATATAGAGAGAAAATAATTTAATTTATTTCTCGGAACTGAAATCGGACATATATTTCGACTACAATCGAAAACCGAAAAAAAACGAAAATTCTAAAAATTTCATATTTCTCTCTAATAATTTAAATAGACTAAAATGTCTAAATAAATTTTCTCTCTTCTTTGAACATTTATAACTTAAATGTTCATGGATACTTAACCGAACTCAAGACCTAACTTGTCTCGACTCATTATTCTTTTTCTTTCCCATTCAAACTAGAAATGGCCAAATTTACATCCATTTAGCTAAATAAAATGGAATGTTACTTGAACTTGAACTTCATCTTAAATAATTTATTTCAATTCAATAACCATTAATGTCTAATTAATCCTTATAACTTGATCAATACTCAAAACTAAGCTAGGCTCGAGAATCATTTGCTCGATAATAATCTTAACTCGTAACCGAACATGCTTGGTTCGGTTCACGACTTATCTTGAACGAGTAATCAAAATATACTCGATTTTTATTATTTTTCATCTTATTATAATTAATCCCATCTTATAAATCCATTTATAAAAATAAACAGACCGGAATTAATTAATTACTGAACTGGCTCGATTACTAAATAAAATTTAACCGATAATACTTTCAACTTAAAGTCGAACTTTTAACTGAATAACTTAATAAGTGGGCTCGAAACTAGGAACGAGCATTATTAATAAAAGTAATTAGTTCAAACTTAGAACTAAAATAATTACTTTTATTAATTACTGAATGGGATATTACAATCTACCCCCTTAAAACTATTTCCGCCCTCGGAAATACTGAATCTGAGATATATACAAATTATGTATATATATCTCAGAACTCGAAATATGGAAAACGAGTGCTAACATCAACTTCTCACTCCCCAGTGGCATCTAACGCAATATGGCGATTCCATTTTATACTTACGAGGAAATATCTCAATTCCTCAGCCAATGAACCTTCTGGTCCAAAACTTCTATCGGTTGGTCCTCGTAGGTTAAATCTTACTGAAACTCATTGTGCAAAAGCACATACTCTGAATCGCACACGTACTCACGTAACATTGTTACGTAAAACTTTATGCACACTGGACAACTTTAGAGAAGAATTGATATAAAATACTTATATGACTGACTATGCGATACATTGCATACGATTTACCCACTACCCGGGGCCCTTCGGGTGCGGAACATCTATATGCATTGTACCTTAATGTCGATATCACTTGTCATCATTAACAAGTCACATCTCCATTCTATACTAACATCTTACTATACTAAACTTGCTTCTCTTTCGAGAAACCTTTTTAGTTAATATCACTATTGATATTTTCTAACTTCAACTTCTCCGACTTAACTATAGTCGAGAATTTCATTGAAATTTCTGTTCTATTGTGAAATAATTTGACCATTCTGTGGTCATACCATAATTCAAATCAGTAAGGTAAACTTTACTTACCTTTAATGATTCAACTGTCATAATAATGTCGCAACATCTCACTTATTGCCGACATCTCACATCTGATTTCAATTGCATTAAATGCATACTGGCTGTGCATCTTCTGACATTCGTATAATTTAATCATACCCGAAAACTTATCTCATACTCATCTTTCTTCTATAAACCAACTTGGTAATCCTTCAATCTTCTTCAGCAATGGTCCGAATCACCAATGGATTTAGCACTGCTAAAAATCCGAAAATTCTATTCTTTTCTCCCTCTTAATATCATAAAGAGAATTTATCGAGCTCGAGTAGAAAGATTGAGAATACTCATGCTCAATAATATCCCAAATGATATAAGATGGCTGATTGAAGCAAAAGTTCGTGTATCTGGCGAGTATCCCAATGCATACAAGTATCTGTCAGGTATGGGTAAAAGCACTTTTGCCAAGAAACGTAGAGCAAAAAGAATAGGCGGCTGCTATAAATGTGCTCGCTGGAACTGTGACTCTCGTTGTACTTCTTTGGGCTTTGTGTCAAATAATCGAGAAGATAAAATAACTTTCATCAAGAATGGTTTGAGTAAGGAATCTCTGGATCAAAATATTCAGCAGATTCTTGATACATATTCTAGTGGATATGTGCATCGAGAAATGATGTCTTTATGGCTTCAGTTCAAACATGAAGAAAAACTCTATAGTCTGGAAAATATTATTTCCAATTATCATGTTTGTCAACATTGTTCTTGATAGTACCAAAGTACTGTATATAAATCTTATCGCTTCTGACAGATAAGAGTCATTTAAGACTCAACTGCTTTTTTGTCGGAACTTCTCTTCTTTAAAAGGCAAATCTATCTTCTTAGCCAATTATATCTCATAATAAATGGCTACTGCCGAGTCTTCTCAAGGTTCTAAACTTCTTCAGCCCCTCAGAACTGTGTGCATTCTTGGTGGTTCTAAATTTGTAAATGTTCCTCACGACATTTATGTTGTAAGCCAACTGGTGAAAGAATTGGGGAAACATAACATCAACATATTTTATGGAGGAACTAGTATCTATTTCTTTAACAACCTCTTAATGGCTGCTAAATGCTTCGACGTCCAGGTGAGAAGTATCCTTCCTTTTTATCTCACTTCATCAAAGGTGGTCAAAGATTCTGCTACTTTGATGATAACTCTTTCAATTTATGACTGCTTGATGTCTATGATATCTAGTTGTGATGCTTTCATCATTCTTCCTGGTGGATATGGAACTTTAATGACTACCTTTATCCTTGCTACTTGGGCAGAAATGAAATTTCATACCAAACCTATTGGTTTGTTGAATTTCAATAACTTTTTCCATAATTTGCTTGGATTTCTAGATGAAGGAGTGTATCAAACTTTTATATCTCCCTTCCAAAGAGAAATATTCAAGTCTGCAAACACATCCTCTGAACTTATCCAGAAGCTTCAAAACAGCATCTCAACAGTTCAAGATTCTGTGGAAACTCCAGGATTCAAACGCAAGCGAGCATTTGATCCTTTAGATCTATCTTTGTGAAACTGCATCCATGATGGGTGGCAGAGTTATGGAGTCTTGTGCTCTTGAGACGCACCCTCCCTTTATGAAATATAACTTTGTACTAGTTGAGAATTTGTCTGTATCTCTTTTTTCTGATATTTCTGTACTAGTTTCTTAAAAATAATGGAGTTCTCAATAGTGTACTTGAATCTTTGTCTAGCTCTTTGCTTTTGACTTTCCATGATATTAAAATTTCTATCTATCAAGTAGATTGATTGTGCAAAATATTCTCTTCTAGTATATACTTGATTCACACATCAATACTACTTATTTCTGGACTGAGATAACTTCTTGATTTAGTCAAGATTCTATGCTTCTTAAACTTTAATCAGTTGTGGTCTTGAAACTTTGCCTCGCGGCATTCTTAAAACCACCAACCATTCAACTTAAACATTATAACCATTAATAAATAGCTATACTAAACTTTAAGGAAATTATTAATTTTCCGAAAACACCTAGCTTGTGCTAGAGTTCCGGTTAATCTTAAATCTTTCTTACTTTTTCTCGCCATTTCTTATTTATGGCTTTAAACTCATCATTTATCTTTGGGGATAAATACTTTCTCCAAGATAAAAACATATTAGTCTTTACTTTATTAAAAAGACTATCTTTAACTTTCACATGTCCAAATTACTCTTGCTTAACTTCAAAAATTCTTCTTAGAAACTTAAATACTTATCTCGGTATCTGGAATGTGTTACTTATTAACTGATATCTTTTAAGGTTCGATTTCAAGTCTCCAGGTAATTCGGACTTAATAACCCTTATTTCAGGTTTTCATAATTTTCCCGGCTACGTGACTATTATATGTCGATACCTTAAACTTATACTCACTGATTTCTGAAAAGTACTTTGTAGACGTGTTCTTATTCTACAAGTACTAATATAAATATCTTATAACTTTATCTCGAACTTTGCCACTTTTTAACTCAGGATATCTAACTGATAAGATATCAAAACTTCTGATTTATTAAAATTTGACTATTTTCTTAAAACTTTATTTCTTACGGTTCAGTTTTCAAGCCTACAGGATCTGATCCGGCTTTTTGGTTCTTATTTCAAACCTCCATGATTTTCCCCGTACTTTTGGCTATTATATCCTGAAATACCGTTACTTCTTATACTTGGCTCAAATACATCGTCAATCTTTATAACCAGATCTTAACTTGAATCTTATTCTTATGACTTAACTTAGAATGTTTGAGTTCTTTCTTAATCTAGTCAACTTGATAAACTAGATTTTAAACTTTAATACTTGAACATATAGACAAATTTCTAGAGTTCGTATATATGAATTCTTATTGAGCATAGACTTAGTAAATTTGAATATATTGAAAAACTTGTATAAAACTTTTAACAGCACTTACCTGGTAGTTGACGAGGTGTGAGCGTGGTGTGGTCGGGTTTTCTTGAAACTTCCTCTAAAAACTTTGATTTCTATGAAAACTTTCTCTTTCAGAACGTAACCTTTTAGTATACAGAGCATTTAAAACTCTAGCTCTGATACCACCTGTAACACCCCGCTTATCAGAGTAAATTTTTCGCAACTTTTACTTCGAATATACTTAATTCTTTCGAAATCTTTTGCGACTAACTCGGGATGCTACTCAAACTCATCATCTTGAAAAATCCGTTTATCTTTAAACTTTTGTCTAATACTTCTTTATACATAATTAAAACAGATTTCCTTAAACTTGCATTTAAAATACCATAATCATATTTCTCATAATGGTAAGAACTTGGAATATGAAATTCATTAAAATGCAAGTTCAATACTTAATGTGCATAGCGGAAATAATTGAAAACGTGGTTAATTATACAGAATGTTATAAATGTCCGTATCAAAGCTTGTCTTCATCTGAGTCCACTATCCACACCAACACTGCTCCACTCACACCTCCTCTTCGACCTGTTACCTGAAACTAAAACTCATGGGGGTGAGTAACGAATATGGATAATCATAAACCGATATCTGATCGGTAACTTAAACTTTTCTCTTATCTTGCCGATAGTTAATCGGATACGTGTGCACACTCTGATGGATATTTCTAAGGCACCTAACGGCCTCCATCAGAACTTAGGATATAATCTCTGAGAACAAATTAATGCCTCCTCATCCCAAGCGTAATAAACTTAAACTTTAGGATATACTCTGAGACAACTGATGGTCTCCTCATCCCATCCATATCGTACTCAATGTGATACCCATTCAGGGTCCCCACCTTTTTGTCTTTGAAATCATTTGAAAAACGATAAGTGCTGTACTGGTACTGTATCTGCAAGTTACATCAAATATAGACAAATATACTAAGTACTATGCTCATATACTCAATAAGATTTTTAGGATTTTTAACTTATCCAAATCTTATAGAAATTCATTAAACTTGCTTTTTCTCAAGTTTATACTTAACTTCTCTTTTTATTTATACTTAAGGTCAATTACTTAACCTTGTATAAATCATGTCTTCATAAACATTAATATGGTATTATACTTAGCATGTCATAACTCAAATGTGAAAATAACTATATTTCACATTATACTTGATTTAAACTTAAAATATGCTTACTTTAACCAACATCATCAACATGATTTATAAACTTATCTTAACTTGATTTGATCTTTTACTCAATCAAATACTTAATTCATCATTCATCATATCTCCAAATTGGCTTATACTAAATTTTCACTTAATTAACTTGAAAGTGAAAATAATCTCAAACCATATCATCTTTTACTCATAACATTTAATCATGATGTTAATATATCATACATAATACAATCTTTATAAAATTGTATACTCAATATACCAAAACATCATCAAATTACTCATCACTTATATGAGAATTATTCATGATCATCTCATTTTAACAACTTAAACATTTCATGAATATTATTGCATATATACTTATCTTAGATATATGCCTTCTTATATTCATAACTTATTCATTTCTCATCTTTAAATTATGAAACTTAACAATCATAATCTCAACTTATAATTAGACATGTCCTCAAAATTTCATAATTTTATCATGCATATTCATCAAGTTATGAGAATTTAAATTCAATAGTGAACATAAACTTCTTCTTACATGTTCATCTTTAAAAATTCATAACTCAAGCTATATTTTGTCAAATCTCTTAATTCTTGTTTTCATGTACTCCTCTTTTACATAATAATCATTCATTTAAATCATATTCTTCCAGCTTATTCATATCTTTATCAACATCTCATCAAATCAAGTACATATATCATATAATTGATCTTGAACAACTTTAACTCTTTATATTCATAGAATCAATTATAAACTTAACTTCTATATCATGATATACATACTTATAAACATGTAAACTTATTATCAAAACATGAACTTAAGCATGTAACTTTATGATAAGTAAATTACCTCCTTCTTGCTAGAATAAAAACTTGATTCATTACTTCAAATTCTTCACTTCTCCAACTACTACTTATCTCTCTTACACCATTATATAACTTTTGGTACTTAACTTTGGTGCATAAACTCTGATTTTTAGGCCTCTATTTATAGGCACAATTTGTAAGACATCATAATTGAGTGAAGAAGTTAACAAAATAAACAATACAAACTTGTAAAAATAAATATAGATAATAAATAGTATTCTTAACTTGTAAACTTCTCCAACCCATAGTCAATGCTTAGAAAGGCCCCTCTTCTGATCCTAATCTGATCTCAATGATTAAATCGAGATTTAGTGAAAATTCTCCAATTTACGGAACCAAATTCTGACTTAAAACGAACAGTTACCGTAAAATCGAAAATTCTTACAATTTTTGAATTTCCTTCTTTTCTTTTGGCATTTTTCCTTTTTATGCTGAAAAATTTTTCTTATCTTGTAGTCTACTAAAAATATAGAGAGAAAATAATTTAATTTATTTCTCGGAACTGAAATCGGACATATATTTCGACTACAATCGAAAACCGAAAAAAAACGAAAATTCTAAAAATTTCATATTTCTCTCTAATAATTTAAATAGACTAAAATGCCTAAATAAATTTTCTCACTTCTTTGAACATTTATAACTTAAATGTTCATGGATACTTAACCGAACTCAAGACCTAACTTGTCTCGACTCATTATTCTTTTTCTTTCTCATTCAAACTAGAAATGGCCAAATTTACATCCATTTAGCTAAATAAAATGGAATGTTACTTGAACTTGAACTTCATCTTAAATAACTTATTTCAATTCAATAACCATTAATGTCTAATTAATCCTTATAACTTGATCAATACTCAAAACTAAGCTAGGCTCGAGAATCATTTGCTCGATAATAATCTTAACTCGTAACCGAACATGCTTGGTTCGGTTCACGACTTATCTTGTACGAGTAATCAAAATATACTCGATTTTTATTATTTGTCATCTTATTATAATTAATCCCATCTTATAAATCCATTTATAAAAATAAACAGACCGGAATTAATTAATTACTGAACTGGCTCGATTACTAAATAAAATTTAATCGATAATACTTTCAACTTAAAGTCGAACTTTTAACTGAATAACTTAATAACTGGGTTCGAAACTAGGAACGAGCATTATTAATAAAAGTAACTAGTTCAAACTTAGAACTAAAATAATTACTTTTATTAATTACTGAATGGGATATTACAATACTAGTATTTGATCCTGTGCATTTACACAGATATAAAACACGTTTTTTTTTTATTATTTATTAATTAGACATGTACTTCTATCAGATATAAAAACTATTACTTATTCTTTTGGAGGGTAAAAATGTAAATCTTTTTGGAGTAATTAATTAAATTAGTGAGTAATTGGGTAAAAATGTAACTCCTTTTTAGACATGGCACTTCTATCATATTAATTAGATTAGTGAGTAATTAATCTATATATATCTAAAAAGGTTGATGTAAAAATCCTTTTTTAGAAACCTAAAAATAATTGAGTTGACTTTTGACTTTCTATTTATGTATTCTACTTTAAAATCGGAAGAAAAATCGTGAAAAGGCAGTGGATATTTTGTTAATTTAGCATGAAATTTGCGTTAATTAAGCAAATGGATATTCTCCTTAATAATGGTGATATTTCCGTTAATTAAGCATGTGAAATTGATTGTCCGTTGCAAAAATAATGGGACTTACTATCTATCCAAATACAATCCATAACTATCTTATCTCTTTTGGTTAATAAAAAATATGTGAAATTGATTGTCCGTTGCAAAAATCATGGGACTTACTATCTATCCAAATACAATCCATAATTATCTTATCACTTTTGCTTAATAAAAAATTGTATAATTTTTCAAGAGTTCAGAGAAAAAAAAATACAGAGAATAATTTTTCATCGCATATACAATATAATGCTTCCAGGCTGGGGTACACTTGATTCCGTTAACAAAGGAAACAAACTTTTTTTGCGTCTGAGAGCACCCCGCATTATTGAAACCCATCACGAACGGGAGAGCTGTAACGCATTCCATATACTGTTTCATGATGAACAGGTAATATTTACCTTTGTTATTTCAATTTTATATAATTTAGAAAATTATTTTAATTTATATTTATAAATTTGTATCGTAGGGTGCTTTCATTAAATGCATAATACGTTATCCGAATATGAGAGCAACAAACTTTATATAAACTGAGAGCAGTCTAATTTTTGTAAAATATGTAAAATTTAAACGTGTTTTTATATATAAAATTGTATATACTTTTAAACATATTAGTTGGGCAAACTTTAAGGATATATATATGTGTGTGTATGCTAACTTTAAGTATATATATTTTTTTCTTATACAATAGTCTAGACAGAATTGAGGTAATT
Source organism: Striga asiatica (assembly GCA_008636005.1). NCBI lineage: Eukaryota > Viridiplantae > Streptophyta > Magnoliopsida > Lamiales > Orobanchaceae > Striga > Striga asiatica. The sequence goes on from BKCP01005072.1 coordinate 228,018, forward strand.
TCACATTTTTTGATAATAATACAAAATATTTTAATACTTTTATATATGTTATATAAAAGTCTACGTATTCTAAATGTCTTTTGGTTGTAACATTGTCAACACATATAATATTAGATACTTTTAAACATATTTAGATAATTTTTTTACTCATTCTTTAATATCTATGTGCATAAAAAGATAAAAAATCTCATTTTATTTGTTATATAATATTTCGAGTTGCATTAATTTTGATTTGTATGTGTAAACTTGATAAATTAAGCGTATGCAAAGGAGCGTACGAATTACTGTAAGGATTTAAAAAATAAAAAATAAATCTAATTTTTTAATCTTTTCTACTAACTTCTAAACGAATTTATGTCATAATTCGTCATAATTTTCCCACATCATGTCAATATTAATTTTATATATACTAGGTAAAAGGTAAATCATTATCTCAATATTTATTCTATATATTCTAAGTAAATCTTCTCATCTATCTCAACGGTCCGCAGGTAATATTTCATACTTTTCTATTCATAATCAAATATATCAAAGCTTCACAAATTTTACTTCACAAAGAAAGTGTTCAACAATTTATATTTTTTTCCCTTCTTTGCAATCCATTTATTTTTGTTACATATATATAAATTATATTATTTTTAATATTTTACACGTTAAACATTTCAGAAAAATATACAATCCCGTGCATCGCACGGGCTACGCGCTAGTTAAAAAAATATAACTCCTTTTCGAGGAAAATGAAAAAAGGTTTTATTAAATGTTTTATTAAATGCATTGACTAGTAATTATATATATATAGATTTAAATATCATGAACCATCTATTGTATATTTAAAGACCATAGATAGACCACTAACACTCGTGTTCTGTGCTATAAATTTGGGTAACGACAATGTAAATGTATTAATAAAGATTTTACTAAAATTCTGCTGATGTCAAGTTTTTGTTTCATCTGCATATCTTAAAAAAAATACATCACCAATGTGTGCATGCCACATAAGCGGTGGGCATATTAAAATGTGCCCACCATAAGTAGGGGAGCATTTCCGTCCTAAACAATGACCCATTTGTTGTGTGTATCTCGGAAGGTACTCATTGCCGTAGTAAATTACCAGAGACTCCAACACATCAACATCTTTCCAGGGGCGTAGCCAGAATTTTTTTTTCACCCTCGACTGCAATACTTGAATGTCTGATAACTAGACCTGTAAACGAGTTGAGTCGAGCTCGAGACTCAGCTTTATCAGGAATAACGAGTCGAGTTCGAACCTTATTGAGTTGATCTCAAGTTTTAACAAACGAACTATAGAAAATTATATAAAAATCTATTTTCGAGCCTTAACGAGACTTATCAAGCCGAGTCGAGCTGAGCCCGTTACCAAACGAGCTTTAAATGAGTTCAGCTCGACTCGTTTATCAAATGAGCTCGGGCTCGAGCTCGGCTCGTTTAATTTAACAGCATTACTGGTAACATAGTTCGATTCGACTTGTGAAAGGTCAAACTCGACTCACTTGTATATTTAAACGAGCTAAAGTCAAACAACTAATTGAGTTTTTCTATCAAACCAGTTGAACGTGTTCGCGAGACCGAGTAAGTTAGAATTTTGGGTTTTGATCTAGATTTAGAAGTTTATTAACGAGTCGAACCAAGTTTAAACGATCCGAATTCGGGCTCATATGTCTGTTTGTTTATTCCACGAGCTTAGTCATGGTAACTCGTTTATTAAATCAAATGTACACGAGTTTAAACATGAAGTACTTGGCTCGAATATTCAAGCTATATAT
>BKCP01005072.1:261383-296156 GCA_008636005.1 Striga asiatica
ATAACTATGAAAACAATTTTGAAGTATTGATATAAATTACATTAATCACGTATTAAATAATATTAAAATATAGATGTTGTATTTGTAGGATAACAATCAATTATATGGACCTTCTAGAAAAATTTGTGAATTATATTGACTACTCTTTTATATATATGACAAATCATAATTTTAAATTATTTATTATTTTTTAAATGCAATGATATTTTTTTATCATATACTTGAATTTTAATTAGAAAAAATAATATATTTATTAAAAGTTCGCCATGAGATATACTAATCACTTTATTCTTATTGTATGACAAATGGTTCATATATTATTTCGTTGAATATGCTACATAAATAAATGAGACTTGACATTAAATTTTTTATATACTGAAATACCATTTATTTGAAAAATAAAAAAAATATATAACTAAATTGAAAAATCAATAAATTCAACCGCATACAAAATATTCTAATGGAAGCCTAACAAAAACAATTATTGTCTCGAATAAATTTTATTCAAATAAATTGTATTTAACTAAATAATATAATGTAAACACAAAAAGAAGACGAAAAACAACGTAATGAGTTAAAAGGAAAAGCGAGAAGAGACTGAAACTATTTTCAAATATATAATTCATTAATTTAATTCAAAATAAATATAATTTATTTTGAGCCAAAATAAGATTAATTCATCGTCAGTCTAATTTAACATGGACTAAAATACTTTTTACTAGTACATATTTAGATGTCCCAAAAAACTAAGACCAGACTGGAGCCCACCCTAGCCTTTGGGGTGGCTCTGCCCCTGCATCCTTCAATACATTCCCCAGACATTAATTTTGTGTGGCAATAAATTTTTTTGGCAATATTACGTTTTTAGTCCTGCTGGTTTAACGCCATAGCATTTTTAGTCCCAAGATTTCAACTTTTCGTCTTTTGATCTTGTAATTTAGTATTTTGTTGTAATTTCAGTAATTCGAGACTGAAATTGCAACAAAATTTAAAATTACATAACTGAAATTGCTAATAAAAAATCCATCCAAAATATTTTTTATTAGCAATTTAAGTCCTGTAATTTAAATATTGTTGCATTTTCAGTATCAAATGACTGAAATTGCTTTGAATTTTAAAACCATAGGACCAAATAGTAAAAATGTTCAATTCTTAGGACTAAAAACGTCACCAGATCAAACCAACAGGACTAAAATTGGAAGTTTGCCTAAATTCTTCTTCCATTTTAGTTACTGTTGAATGCTATGTACATAACGAAGAAAAATTATTATATGAAAATTAAAATCCATGATTGCTCCTCTATTTCATACTGTACGCTTTCTCGTATGTACATAACGAAGAAGAATCATTGTATGAAAATTGAAATCCATGATTGCTCCTCTATTCCATACTGTATGCTTTCTCGTAGCTAACTGGTTAAAAATTGTAATAAAATTACTGTCGAACACGCTTCATAAAATGTCTTACTAAGACAATACTCACTTGAAAAAAAAATTGTTTTTAGTCTAAAAGGGTTGGAATAGGAATTGAAATAATAAAATTATAGGTGCGTTTATTGGATTAGGTAGATTCCATAAAGTATAAATTCCAACATAGATGTTGAGTATTCTTTCAAACTTGTATGCTAAGTACCTCCTTATTAGTATTTAAAACTTGTTCTTGATTGACTCTTTAATAGGTGATCATAGGAGTTTTGGGTGTTTTCACACGATAGCCCGCCTTATTGTCCTGGCAGCTGCACGAGAAACTAGTTTTCCTGCTAGATCAGCTGGCAATCTCAACAATTGATATTTCGAATCTTGTGGGAGCTGAAAAAGGAAAAGAAAAGAAAAAAAAAAAAAAAACCGGATCACTATATTTTTTTACATACAAGGATAACGAAAAGATGTACTAGCATATGACTCATGTAGGTAGAAGACATGGAATATTTTGATGCTGAACTATAATGATTTGAACTTTTCTTCCATTTTAGTAACAAGAAATCGATATAATTGACCATGTGCCTTTCTATTGAATGCTAGAGAGGCTATATTGCTTATTTCAAACCTCAGCAATAAGAGATAGAAGTGGTAACATTTCTTGCCCAGATACTATTCCATAAGGGAGCAGTCCAGCTTCACTTGAAGATGGATTTCGACTGTCATACAGGTTGACTCCTTTGACTTCCTGCTACAACAAATTACAATATATACAATTCTTACAAATTATATCTTTTCGTAAATTATACAAACAGTGAAGGCACAATGCACCACTATGATATTTACTATAAATGACATCAAACACAAGCAAGATGGAGCATAACTTTCGCATTTCAATTTTTTAACAGCTCAGAATATTGAAATCTACAAGTATGAGTTAGAAAACTGGGCCGGAAAAGTTGATTATCTTATATTTCTATTGACTGCAAAGTACAATTTTCCTCAACAAAAATCTCTTACCCCAGGAGTTTCAGTGTGTTGAAGACCTGAGAGTAATTGCATGAGCCTTTGCAGTGTTCTCAGATTGGTGATGTCTTCATCGGTTAAAGAGGAAGCAGGATATGGTCTGAAGGGTAAGTTTCCAGTTATGGCAGATGTTATTGAGTCCAAGGTCGCAAGTCCAAGTGCATCCAACCCCTAGTAACATGTAAAAAGAGGATAGTAATAACTATCAACCAGAAGTTGTTTAAGCTATAAAACCGAGTATTAACCATGTCTATTGCTGGCTATATGAACTACACTACAGGACTTAATGGGTTTATTTATAGGTGAAAACACTAAGAATGGTTGATGCTGTAAATTGTACCCAAAGGTGATGTGTTGTAATTTAACATAACATGCAACAAAATCGGCCAAGAAATGAACTGGGGCCTTAAGAACCAGAATAGAGAGAAGGAAAGAGTTCACCTTCAAGATGGAAATTAGTTTCAGACCGACTTACAATACATCGAATTATACAGAATTTAGGCTGAACTTATGATCCAAAATATGTGATGCTTGGTTACTGCATACAAGTGCATTCACCAAATTAATACACCAGATTCAGGGTCATGTATTGACTTGTGCAAACATGGCAGCATGGACCTCGAACTAATCCATACGCTCCCATTTTTAGTAAGATTCCAGCTAAAAGCTTACAAGTACTATAATGCGCTTTTGCGTGGGTATCGGGCAACCATGTATGTAGGGGTATGATTGGAAATTTGACAGTAAAAGCAATAAGAAATCCAATATAAAATGTTATTTCCAAGGCCACGGGATAACACCGATTGACTACTTTCTCAGAATTTAATGCTGGTTCACTAGAACCATATAAACCAATAGCCAGAATTTCCATTTTTTTTTTTAAAAAAAACAAAAAAAACAAAAAAAACAGAACCCCCCGCACAGTACAAAATAAAATTTGTTGAGGATAAGGTTAACAAGGTTTCTAAAAACATTTACATATTTTTCAGGGCTTCCAAGCATTTTACGAGACATATCTCTCCCACTTACATAACAATATATGCTTCATATTCTAAAGAATAGTCCTACCTTTTCTGTCAGCAGCGATCATACAAGATAGATAATGGTAAGTAAACTTGAAGGGCCTGCAAGTGACTAGCCATTAATCAGGCTACTTGTCATATGAGTTTTCTAGTTTGTTCTTTTAGCTTCCGCAGAGAGAATTCTATCAAAAGGATTGATCTTAATCCCCTTGAACGAGAGTAATTTCGACATGATTCCACAAAAGAAATTCCGAAAGACATCCCAAGTTCATACCTTAGAAAATTCCTCAAGAAGTATTTCTCTCACAAATGCACCCTGTGCAAACAAAAATATGTAATTACTGTTTTTATCTAGTTTCTTGGATCTGCCTTCCAGTGATGTACTTACTAGTATATATACCTTATGTATACCTATATACCTTATATATACCTATATACCTTCTCATCCAAAGCGAAAGATAGAATTTGTTTGGTAACCATCTTAGACTCGTCTTCTACCTTCTCTTTAACTGATGCTCTCTCCATCTTGGCACGTAGGGACTGCTCAAGGGAAGTCTACTATAAGAGAACTTGTAGAATTGGAAAGATATTTTTTGGACACGAACAGTAATACAGAGCAGAAAACACATTCAGAAAGCAAAGAACCATATTTCTCAAATACATGATCTCCATTATACTGGTTTTTAATTATCAGCGATATGAATATAAATAAATATTTCACCATCTCCACCACAAAACCATGTTAGGCTGCTATCCCCACCCTTCAATGATGATTTATGATTCTTTCATTTATCTCTTATTGTTTCCCCTCTCCATCAAGAACAAATAGGTCTTAGACGAATCCCAGGGAATGCTCAGTAAATTTGAAGCATGCAACATTTGAGTGACCAATGGAATCTCCATAAAATTATGCAACTTAAGAGTCTGATTATCAAGTGTCACAGAAGCATCATATTATGAAGAGAAAAGCAAATAAATCAGTTATTTCCTTTAAAATATCAAATTCTCAAGCCTCAAGTGTAGCTAATTTTGGCCACTATTGCAGCCAGATACATGGGAGAGAGACGGATCACAAGCCTCATACAACATATATTGGAGATCACAAAATATAAATAATGGAACTGAGACACAACAGGCTATATATACATAAACTAATAGAGGCGGGTGAGCCCCAAGTTAAATTCAAATGTTATTAGCTATTCCCTAAATAGAATGACATACATGACTGTGATGGATATATTTATGTACACATTATTACCTCACCTCTGTTAGGAGAGACTCTAATCGATCAATCCGGAATACTCCATCCTAGTTTAAAAAGTTGTATCAGTATCCTCGATTTTGTTAAACAAAAGTGCCATACAAAAAGAGAATCATGAAGGCAACATATAACGTAGAAAGCTAACCAACCGTAACCTCTATGGGTGATGTACCTCGTACAGAAGAGCTTGCAAAGATGATTTTAGCTTTGGCGAGCCACCAGTCAGCACTTTTCTGGCTATCCAAGGGTAGGTATTACCCAAAACCTTGTACTCCGGGTTGAAGGTGATGGCAATGCCTTCCAAAACAGCAAGACTGGACCGATAAAAGAGATCTTGTAAGTTTTATGCAGATTTCACACAAACTAGAGACACATAACAATGTTAAACAGCACTAAAGGTACACAGGAGATGATGGATATCAAAGAAATACAGAACCACCTTCTAATGACCAGAGAAAAATAAGAAGGAATTCTGAATTTGAATTTGTACCTGCAGACGTAAACAAGCAAATTTGTTCATAAAATAATAGTGCATTTAAGAGAAAGAAACCGCTCAAATTCCAAAACGGGGTATCCATAGTTCCCTTCCACTAGTTATAAGAAATTTGGTAACGGTTCTGCGACATTAGGCCGTATAAAATATCCAATATAAGGTGAAGCTATCACAAAAGGTAATACATGGTCGTTCCAAGATTCCCAAGAAGATCCTCAAAGCTTATATTGCGAACCCCTTTGGAAACGGCATTGCGGAAGACACCTATATATCAGTGAAACTACAATAACAATTCGATAACGAGAAAAAAACATGGCGATGCTAAGTTGAATTAGACTAAGTGACTTAATTGGCATCAAATAGAACCTGTCAATGCCTCTGTGACTGCATCCTTATCAGCTGTTAGAGGAAGAAACCTGTTACATGAAGTTTAAGAACCTTCAGTATTATACCTACAATCAGCTGATGCAGTCAAAAGATAGTCATGGTACCCAAGAGTTACAAAGTCTTCTGCCAGTGAATCATAATCACGATTTACAAGATGGAGACAAGCTTCTATGAAGCCATCACGAAGCTCTTGTTTGAATTCACCCATCATGCCAAAGTCTAAGAAATAAAAACACATTTTTCAGAAACTGATGAATGTGATAGAATTCAAATCCCAAGACCAGAACAGCTCAAACAGTTAGCATCACAGACTAAAGAAAACCATATATACACCTGGTTGTGTACCCTTTGGAGTAAGTTTTGGACGACAAACATTATTGAGCAATTAAACGTTACAGGTATAAAAAAATCAAGGGCTATGAATCATTAGAGTGTATCTTATCATATAAAAAGAAAGACTTAGAAGCTATATATCACTATAGCTTGTTCTTTTGATAAATTTCATAAATAAGTGATTCATGGGTTTGGCTGATTTCATAATAACGTAGGTTTTCTCATATTCTCTGTTCTTTCAGTGACAAAATTTTCATATACCCTTATCATGTTCAACCTCTCGCTCTTTCATAGCAATGCACTGGGTCACATGGCAAATAGCACAAGAAAAGGCCTCTTGAAAGGACTCATAGATAATTATACACAGCCTATGTTGAGAACATCTGAATCTTGCATAGTTGGACTGGATATAAACAAGTCTTGCATGGGATCCTCGGTAATTACAAAACCCACCACTGATTTCTTCTCTTTCTCCCAAATCCTAACAAGTGTAGCTAATACAAAGAGCGATATCAATGTAGTAATTTATCAATGTTGATAAATGGTATAGCCAAGACGCATATGTGAGTGAAAAACTACTACAAGCCTATAAAGCTTTATTTAGCCCCTCAATAACATCTAAGAAGCAATTACATACTCAGAAATGGTGTGTATACCAGAAAGCCACTGGTGTGGGGTAAATTTAGCACTGATCTATGGCAAGGCTGTAAAAGTAAGATGTCATGTCAACCAAATATGTTTATTGTGTTACAAGATATTATATTAAATCAATACCTAAGTAGGCTAGTTTCCCATCATATGTGCGAAGAAGGTTTCCAGGATGGGGATCAGCATGATAGAACCCATACTCTAGAAGTTGATTGAATGAACAATAAACTCCCACCTGTTGGTTCAGTAGTTTAACAACTTATATATTGGACGTGGTTTAGGTAGATAATACGCTGCAAGTGTTTTAAGAATAGACCTCAATCATGTACAGGTCTTTAACCTCAGCCAGCTTCTGACCCTACAGTCATTCAATAGGTGCCAAAGAAGAAAGAAGTTCCGTAAAACGTTAGTATACTTATTAAACAAAATGTTACAGAACTTAAGAAATAATAAATTCTATCATGTTTAAGACTAAAAATCATTATTCAGTGCATTTCTCAAAGGATATATAACTCAAATCCACCAAGGTAGCATTTTGACTTCCGTGCAATTACTAAAAGAGTTATGCCCCTTTCTTCTCGGCCTGGTATTATATGCATAAGATACTGCCCCAAAGAATGATTGTCCAATATAAATAATTCTACTTCTACAATAAGTGGTTATTGGGTCTAGTTTTATGTTTTAAAAATTATACACTTCAATGACTGCGGCAAAAATTTGAAGAGCTATGTGAAAGTAAGAAACAGAATGAAAAAACCTTTGTGCATGATTCTTACAATTAATTGAAACACAATACAACTTGCTAACAATCTACTATACAATCACTATTTTAATTCACAGGCACGCCCAGTAGCTTTTCGCTACATGTTCAAAGATATAAACACCCAAGAAAAAGTTATATCAACATTTAGAACAGAAAAAAATATATAATTACCTCAACCCACTGCATCGTAAGGACCTTCCGAGTTGTTTGCTCAACATACATTTCAGGAACAACAACATCTTGTATGTTACCATATAACTGTCTGATTGAGTAGTAGCAGTTAGAAAACTGGCTTGATAATTTCAAAATGTATATGAACTAAATTAAAATATTTCGATGAGGAAAAAGATTAAGATCCTGAGAAATGGTTTCAGCAGTACTGAAGCAATTACAAAAGAAGATTGAAAGAGTAGGAGCTCCAAGACTTCCTCACTTTCATACATTAAAGTTTCCTCTGTTCAATAACAAAATTTTACTTTCAGTTTTCAGTACATATTAGGCTGGAAGAGATTTATACCAATGTGTGCACCAAAGAATTGCATAAACACAACACTATTGTATTCAGTGTTTGTGTTTTATACCTGAATGTGTCTGTGGTTCATCCTTGTTTCTGTGTGTTCTACTCGTCTAACTTGGGCACAAATGAAATTCTTTCTTGAGGTTGGAATTTTTTCTAGTTGGTTATCTTTGTTCACAATCATTTGGATCCGCCTTTAACCATAAAACCTTAAAGTCTAGTTTGTGAGGTTCTTGCATCATGTGGCGATTATTTGTGTTGGGCAACTGGTTCAAAATAGATTAGTATGGCGACTCTATATACGCATGAATATGTCTGAAACATCTATTATCTTGTCTCTGGCATAACACACAAAAGTAAAAGTAACTTATTGAAAGTTTACTGCTTTATATGTTCCAAAANTTACAACATGTTAAGCCTTGCAGCAGGATAAAGGCAATAATCCAATCAAGATTACAAAGTTGAAGACAAAATCAATCAACGGAAGTATCACAATCAGTATCTACTCTAAGCCACTAAATGAACTAAATTCTAATTCCTACAGATGCTTGTATTCTTCAGAAACCTAAATAGTGTAAAAAATTTTGAATAAACAAGGGCGATATGAGAGCATGAAATTTTTTCTACTAGAACACAAAGAGGAAATCATCAAACGGCAGAAAAAACCAATCATGCTTCGCAATTGGTAGCATGTTAAAACATAGAGAAAAGTATCTCAGATAATTTTTCTTGGACTTAGGAAAATAAAGGTAATTTTTGCCCAGATCAAACATGTAGAAACTGAATATCTTGTTAAGTAATTTCTACACCCTTAAAAAGTAACAATGGTTTTAAGGTAATTATGAATTCTGCACTTCATTTCGTTTTTTCCATTACACGAAGGAAAAATTACAGAATCCCATTATCAAGTATTCATCCAGTAAAGCAAAGTCTTTATAAGTCAGTCAGATTTTACCCGTCTGAGTTCTACTGACAGAAAGCTAGCATAAAGGATGTTGAGATAGTCGCAGAGTGAACTTGTTTACCTAAACTTAACTCCATTTTCTGCTTCTATCTTGTAATCCATCTCCTGCATTCAATTTGATTACCTGTATTCAATCGATGACCTAAGAAGATTTCTCGTCCAAGCAAATGATAAAGGGAAATGTTAAGCAGGACTCCCAGGATTATAATCAACAAATCAAGCCAAACTACCAAAAAGTTGCTTTACTTAAATCTATCACAATATCAGTTGAGGAAACTGTTATCATGGTTCTTTGTCATGGCACAAAAAACCAACGTTCCTATGGTACCATATTATTCCTAAGGACTCTTTCGAACATATATATGTAAGTATTGAATCTAGACCTATAGGAATGAAGGCGGCATAAATGTATGGAAGTTCCCACAATGCATATAAAAATTAGCACTTTCCAATTTGGAAGAACAAAATCAAGAGTGCTAAATCTGGTAAAATGAAAGTTCAGTATATACAAAGAAAACTGCAGTATATACGGGGGGCACTGAAATTGTGTAAAAAGTTATGAAAAGAATAATTTACCCGAAAAAGGCTTGTTGCCCATTCATCAACTACGGACTGCAAATCAGAGATGTGTTAGTTACACGTAAGTAGTAAGAAACATTACTAATAGGGAGGCGCATCGAAAGATCTTACATAAGCGGGCAAGTAAACAAAATGTTAGAGGCTGCAAAATTATAGTCTTCAGTGTTCTAATAAAATATGCAGATGATAATAGCGTTCATGGTCTGAAGTCGAGCAACATAATGCAAATTTGATTATTCATCCCACCTGAAGGTCAGTATTAAATTTTCCTGCACTTCTTATAACCCCTGCCAGGTACCGCAAGATTAGTATGTCCAACGAGATTGCAGCTCTGACACCAGGCCTCTGAACTTTAATAGCAACGACCTTACCACTGGAGCGAAGCCTAGCTTGATAAACCTTTTCCAAACATCAATTTTTTTTTTTTTAAACCAAGTATTTTATCTAATTAGTACCACAAAAGATTTATAATCAGGATCATTTCAAAATAAAATTACGTAAACAGCAAGACATGCCTGTCCAAGTGATGCAGCTGCCACAGGCTCAGGTGAGATTTCCGAGAACAATGCAGCTATTGGTAATCCAAGTTCTTGCTCTATTATATCAAAGGCAACCTCTGTGGAAAAAGGTGCAATTCGATCTTGCAAAAGGGAAAGCTCATCCAAGTATGACGGTGGTATCAAATCCTGTAAATAACAGTATTTGAGAGGAAATTTATTGCAGCTAAAGTGTAAAGATATATGTTAATGTCAATGTTCTGTCTCAAGTCTAAACATTAGAAAAATATAGTTCTCAAAGTCATATTTAGCAACACTAATATTTCCGGAGAAAATTTATTGACTTCATATGGTGATTGAACGTAAAGTGTTCTGAATATTAAATAATTCTTACTCATTAACCTTCGTTACTTTGAAGTTAATGTGCTGAGTGATAATTATTTGGCAGCAAGGCCATGCTTTCAAGTCATCAAGGAACTCATGTAATATTCAATGCTAAACACTAGCTGACAGCAACCGATCCTAAAAGTCTTACCAGTCATTTATCTTGGCTATTGAAATTTCTATCAGTGTATAAGTCTGCCCTATTTAACAGCTCACAAGCTTGAAGTACAGCTGCTCCATTTGAATGTGTACAATTGAAGCAAAAACTACTTAAATAATCGTCATAATCGACCTCCATCATACCTCCCTTACTAAAAGGAATGTTATTTCGTATTATTTATAAAAATGAGAAACTTTCAACTGAGTATAATTGCATCATCTCTATTCTCTACATGATTTTTATGGTCTTACAGATCCGGACCATGGAACTTCTCCATGATATATGCGTTATTGCACTTTCATCTCAAAACTTGAGCATATTTGGACTGCAAATTATTTAGAATAATCGTAAATAAAAGGCGCACAGAACTTACGGGTCTAGATGAAATAGCCTGAGCTATCTTAATGTAGGCCTACAGCAGAAGAGAAAGAAGAGATTAGTAAAATTGTTGTACATTATCCAAATCATACATTTTAAAGAATAAAATGGAACCGACCGTAGCATTGAATATATTATTTAAGTCAAGGGTCCAAATGTGAGTTTAGTGCTAATAATTTATCACACAAGGGAATCAATGTGAGTTTGGTAAAGTATTACAAGGTGTCATAACCCTGTCTCCCTCTTAAAGAAACACAATAAAAAAGTTAAGTCATTTTATACGTTAGAAGTTGCATTTGTTCCACACCACCAACTAACTAGACTGTTATTGTATACAGACGTGAGTTTGGTAGCCTCTGTTTTGAGCTAGATTTTGAATTGAGTTCTCCGCAGACATCATTCATCATAGTTTCCCAGAATTATTTTGTTTTTCGACGGATTCTGCCCTCTGTTGTGAAGGGAAACTACTGGATAATCAAGTCCCATGAAAATTGAACACCAACTGAAGCTTGGTCATAACATACATTCATTTCCTCTGCCAAAGAATACAAGTGAAACATCTCTGGGTATTTACCACACGTAAAATCATATGTTTAAGTTAAACGTAAAAGGCCACGGAAATGCAAAAAACTTTATTTATTTTCAAAGATAAAGATAGCCATAGAGCTAGAAGTTGGTCTTGCGAACAGCATGATGTATAATAACTAAGCAATTTACCGGACCAAGTTGCACTAGTATCTTTCTCAATTGAGCAGCTCTAACCTACAATCCAAAATTGAGAAACGGAAATGAAAAGATTGATCAGATCCAAACATGAGAGAGTATAAATCTTTTGCTTCAACAAAAAATGAAGGACAAAACGAAGTTCCAGAAGATACAAATCATAACATCTGATTTTCTCATAAAACAAATTAACTCTGTCCTAATTTCTTCAGACCTATTTATTACACAAAATCAATCTCTTAGGTTACAACAGGAAACTGTATGTATGAAGAGGCAGATTCACTATAAGCAATGATCCTATAATTTCACTTGCCCCAAAGGTATAGATTACAATATTCAAATAGAAAGCATAAGTACCTTTTGAAGTAAATAGCAAACATAAGCAAACTCATAAGACCAAAAACAAACAAACTAACAACTGACAATCACAATTGACATTAAAGACCAAAAAACAACAACCACCAATTTCCAGATGAACATCAACACTCCCAGAGCAAGTCGTGCTAAGACCTCCAAGTCCCAAGGATACTGATGTGCCAAATTTTGCAACACACACTTTCAAAACAACATTAGAAACGGGCATCAACACTCCATAACGGAAAAATGGTGAAATTCTGACCTCGAACATAGTATCAACCTGCTCGGCGAGACTGTCGTAGTACCGCAGGGCGAACCACTTGCCGAGAGTGGCGGCGGTTTGAAACAGTCGGCGGAAAAGAATCAAAGGCCTCTTCTGATATATTACCGCGATTTTTGATACGTTGTACTCGGTCAGTGATTCGGCTTCGGAAGAGCTCAGCTCAAATAGATAACCGGAGGACTGCGTGAAGTAGTCCACCTCACGGGAGGACGCTGCCGGCGTGGCAAGAAGTCGGCGGGGGAGAATAGTCCGCCGCAGGTGGCGTTGGGGGTGACTGGAGAAATTGGCGGAAGGGGATAACGGCGGGGGCGGGAGGAGCACCATTATTTGGGAACGGAAAGGCTTTGGCGGTTGGGGCATGGAAGCTGCCTTATTGGCCACTCTTTTTTATCATTTTCTTTTGCTGTTTTTTTAAATTTGTTTATGCAGATTTTTTTGTGATAAAATACTCCTTTTCATTGAACAAAATACATGTATAGTTTACCTTTATGGTCAATGAAAAATCTATTACTATATTGTACCCAATAAAAAAAATATCTATTACTATACAATAGCAATAAAAAAATAAAAAAATAGCATTACGATTTCCCGCTCAAAATTTCATTTGTTATTAATTATGTAAATGTTCTTTGAATTTTTTTTTTATTATCCTGCCCGTGTTTTCAAGATTTTGTGCGGTTGAATTTGAGTGACAAATTTATATGCGACTAAATTTTAGGAATATGTGTATTTTGTGCGGCTGAATCATGAGAGCAAGATTTGTACTCACTTCCATATTTAATTATGGAGAATGCTACCATCCTGTTACAGGATGGTTCCATTGTATTTTTTAACCGTAGATTATCTACACATTATTAGATTACATGTATATCTACAGCTACAAAATACAACGGAACCATCCCGTAACGGGATGGTAGAATTCCCCTTTAATTATATAATGTTTGTTAAATTCAATCTCAAAATATATTTCATAGATTAGCCCACATCCGATCAATCCTTTAAATCGCCCTAAAATCTATTACTATATAATAGAATGAGCGATTTACTTGAAATAGTATTAAAATTCTCACTTAAAATTTTTAAATTTACTATTCTTAGTATTTTTTTTTTAAGAAAATGGCGGCTAAATGAAGATTCGAATTCAAATTTAAAATATATATATATATTATTATATTTCAGAAAGATATTATGTAAACTTTAATTCCAAAAATTATGGGTAATGATTTCCTTAAATGCTACGTGTTAATTTGATCAATAATGAGAAAAAATCTTGAAAATCTTGCTTCCGAAATCCGATCAATCATTTCCTTAAATTTTTTCAGTCAAACGTGTAAATTTGATATGGGGGTTTCGGTGGTTGGCTTTGGTTTGTTGTGTGATCTGTATGCGATCGATCTCTTTTTCGGCTCGATCGTTACTCGCCTCGCATCTTGTCCTTTCAAGAACTATGTTCTGTCTGATGGCTTTCTTTTTTGGGGCGTGCGGTCGTGTTTTCTGGACTGTAGTCTTTGCCTGCGGTTGGTGGCGGATCTTCATGGCACTGGGCACGTAGGTCACGATAGATCCATCGACTTGGTACATCGCTCATTTTTTTACCTTCATTGCGCCATGATATTTCGCGCTTTGTGGGGCACTGTCGGGTCTGTCAGGTGTCCTAGGGTGGAGCGTCCAATGTCAGGCTTTATCGCCCTTTGTCGATACCTTTGCAGCCGTGGAGTGCGCTTAGTATTGACTTCGTATTGGGGTTGCCACGCACACATCGAGATTATGACTCCATTTTTGTTGTCGTTGACTGGTTCTCCAAGATGTCCCACTTCATTCCCTGCAAATGCACGACCGATGTCGTTCATGTCGGCACAGTTATTCTTTCGTGAGGTCTATCGCTTGCATGGGTTGTCGCCCTCTATTGTCTCGGACCGCGATACTAGTTTTCTTAGTTTCTTTTGGCGCAGCTTGTGGCAGATGGCCAATACCCGAATGGACTTTAGCAGTGCCTATAATCCCTAAACAGATGGTCATAAGGAGGTGGTGAATCGCTCTCTTGGGAATTTGCTTCGTTGTCTCGTGGGCGAGAACCTGCGGAGTTGGGACCAACTTCTCAGTCAATCCGAGATCGCGCATAGCTCGACAGTTAGTCGGACCACAGACTTTTCTCTTTTTTAGGTCATGTATGCCGTGCAGCCGTGTGGCCTGTCGTATTTGCTGGCATTGCCATTCACCGTGGCGTCTGATCAGCGGGCAAGGATCTTATTACCGATTTACAGCAGATGCGTGTCACGGCTCGGGCTCATTTGGAGAAGGCGACAGCAGTGTATAAGCGTCAGACGGATGCTCGTTGCTGTCACATAGAGTTCGAAGTGGGTGATTATGTGTGGGCGGTTCTGACAAATGATCGATTTCGGCTCAAGAGTATAACAAGCTATCCACTCACAAGATTTACCTGGCAAGATCGTTGAGAAGATCAACCCCAATGCTTACCGTCTCCACCTACCGTCGCACATCCGCACTCTGACGTGTTCAATGTCAAACATTTGGTGTCGTATCTGGGTGACAACTCGAACGGAGATGAAATCGGCTTGAATTCGAGGGTGAATCCTTCTCAACCGTGGGAGGATGATGGAGACGAGATAGCACTTGTGACCGCGCGTCGCAACGCGGCAAATTAGAATTTATATTTTCCTTAACTAACCTCTACTAACTAGGGGTCGATCCCACGAGGAGTGTCCATTAAAATGTGAATTTTCTCGTATTAATTGAAATTATAAAAGCGATAAAAAAGGGGGGTTTTGATTTAATAACTAAACTACCTAAAATTCTAATGAAATAAATAAAATCTAAACAAGAAAATAAATATAAAATTAAAAAAACAAAGAGAAACATCTAGTTCACGGTTCGTGTATACCCTCGACTGACTCGTCTAATCAACTTTGGTATCAAATCTCGCTATCTTATGGAATTACTAGCCCTAGGTAACGACACGGTCTGTTACTCGAATTTTTTCTTATTTTTAATTTAACCACAAGACGCTCTACGATTAAACCTGACTTCTTGTACAGTCCAGAAAAACGTTTTCGAGTTAATACAATTAGTCTCTTTAGGAATTAGAAAAATAGGCTAGACTAAGTAGTGAACTCAACCGCGTTTGTTCACTTAATTAGGCCATGTTATCCCCGGTAGTTACCGTCTTTCGGTTGCCTCTTATTAATTAAACACAACAACAATTACAGATTGAATGTCTAATTCAGCTATAGATATGAAAAGCCTAATCTGGGTGATCAATCTAAATAAGACTCAACACATCATGGTTAATTATTCAAAATAACACAAACAATTCTAAAAAGATATTGAAATTATCAACCATATAAATAAATCAAAACATCGTCAATCGTAGAGTTCGAATTCCCTGTAACTAGAAATAAAAACTACCCTAACATAATAAATAAAAATAAAAGAAAGAGAATAGAATTATCTGATAGAATTGGATTTTACTTTATTTGAAATAAATCGATTAATCCCAAGAGCGTTCATATTGAATAATCGAGAATCAAACTGAAGAGCGGAAGCGTACCTGACGGATTCATATCGATTGATTGCACTGGAATCGAATTGGAGATTTGGGATTTTAGAGATCTTCCAAAAGGCCGTGAACCAGATCTCTTCTCCTCTGACGTAAGAGAAAACTGTATGAAGAGCGTAGTTCGGGCGTCGGTTTATATTGTAACCTTTAATAAAGAATCCCAAGGGCCCCCTTTTATTTTCACGGCTTTTGGGGCCAAATTAATTGCTAATTAGGTCCTTAAGTTTAATATTATTATTTGTTATGTCACCAAATAATAATATTACCGAGTGTCCACATTTAATCATTCCACAATCTAAATTAAGTTCCTTAGCCAATGTACAATAATTTGATCACTTAATTTGGCTAAACAATATAATGACCCAATGTATCAATTACACATATTTAATCCCAAAATAGATTTAACAATCTCCCACTGGATTAAATATGCGTCCTGATAATACATTATACCTTATGAGCTCAAAATATGGTCATTATTACAGAACTTGAACAATCTGGTCCATTAATCACAACAATATAGGACTAAAGCAGTTTTCGCCGTATAGACACAACTAAACTATCACTAATCACATATATCACCATGATTAAATGACATAGATCAAACTGTAGAACATATGGCATGAAAATTACATGAATGTGATCAGCACATGTCAATTTTCAACTAGTCCAAACTTAATGAGATCGTTAAGTACCAAAACATAATGTACAAAGTTTCATGAACCAAAACTTTATTTATGATCAGAATAAGTACTTTACATATCATCGAACAATATGACAAAAATGTAGCAAATGCTCCCACTAGAGTGAAGCTTCCTGAATGTGTAACACACCCATATGAGCAGTATGCTCGTGAAATACCATAGGTGTTACACCTTTAGTTAGGGGATCTGCTAACATAGATTTTGTCCCTAAGTGTTCAATGGAAATTTGACCACTCTGTACCCTCTCCTTCACAACTAGGAACTTAATGTCAATATGCTTTGATTTAGACGAGCTCCTATTGTTGTTGGAGTACAAAACGGCTGATTTATTGTCACAAAAGATCTTGATAGGTCTTTCAACCTCCTGAATGATACGCAGCCTTGAGACAAAGTTCCTTAAACAGATTCCCTGGTGTGATGCTTCTAAACACGCCACAAACTCAGCTTCCATAGTGGAAGTGGTAACAAGTGTTTGTTTAGCACTACGCCAAGAAATGGCACCACCAGCCAACATAAATAAGTACCCAGACGTAGATTTCCTACTGTCTTAGCACCCAGCAAAATCGGAGTCAGAATATCCAACGATCTCCAAATGGTCTGACCTCCTATATGTGAGCATATAATCCTTAGTTCTCTTAAGGTATCTCATCACCCTTTTGGCTGCTTTCCAGTGATCCAATCCTGGATTACTAAGGTATCTACCTAACACACTAACTATATACGCAATATCCAGGCGCATACATACTTGAGCATACATTAGGCTCTCAACTGCCAAGGCGTAAGGGACCTTTTGCATTTCCTGGATTTCCAAATTTCCCTTTGGGCACTGACTTAGGCTAAATTTGTCTCCTTTAGCCACAGGGGTATTTCCTGGTTTGCTGTTCTGCATGCCAAATCTCTCAAGTACTTTATCGATATAGCTCTTTTGTGATAACCGTAGAATACCTCGAGATCGCTCTCGTTGTATCTGAATTTCTAATACAAAAGACACTTCACCAAGATCTTTCATCTCGAAGTTACTCGAAAGAAATTTCTTAGTTTCGTGCAACATGCACATATCATTTGTAGCAAGCAGAATGTCATCCACATACAAAACCAGAAAAATAAATTTAGTCCCACTGAACTTGTGATATACACAATCATCAACAACGTTCATCTCAAAACAATACGAGATAGTTACTTGATGAAATTTGTGATACCACTGTCGAGACGCTTGTTTGAGCCCATAGATGGATTTTCTTAATTTACAAACCATTTTCTTCGGGTCATCGACCTCAAAGCTTTCTGGTTGTACCATATAGATCATTTCATCAATGTCACCTGTTGATACCAAGATAGAATATCTTGATAATGGTTAGATTAAAAGAATCGTAAAGTCTAAATCACGGATTGGACCTTGGCCGATGTAAAACAGAATATACAGCACCTCGGAAATATCATCTCGGTACTTACTCGACATTCTTATATGATGCTGTGAATAATAAAGCATATCTCCAAAGGTCATCAGCACAAGTCGTTTTAACCTCGAAAAGACCATCTCGGTTGAAAGAACAACTCTTCAGGAAGTCGGAGAAGACTGAAAGTTTATCAAAATACCGACGTTACAAAACAAGCCGACTTCAATCCGACAGATGTGACGCTTGTCACACATATAGAGGCGCGCCCATACTCATCATTGCCTAAAAAGCTCGTCTACGTCATCGCCGCCCCTAAACTGTCAAATCTCCATTAAAACGAAGCTGATTTGCCTTGGGATGTGTGCCAAACATAACTATAAATAGCAACTTCGAAAACAATACGAGGATTCGGCAAATCTGATAAACACATATATATTAAACTCGGTTTCTTCTATGCCGACTTGTTAAACATTGAAAAACCGACTTCTGAATTCTGTAACCGACTTCAAGAATTTCAATCGAAATCTCATTTTCTGCAATCTTTATTTTGATTTTTATTTTAATTACGTTGATTAAATCCGTTTATCAACATTTTGGCGCTAGAGGAAGGGCTCCATAAGATATTTGGAGTTAATTTTCGAAATATACACACCACATCTCAAAAAATCAAGAATGTCACAGTCCGGACAAGACAATCCAACAACCATGGGAAGCGCCGTTCGTGTTGTTGAACCACCAACAGGTCAACATAATCCAGTACCTGTAATGCCGGACATCGCCACGCTCATGCAAAACCCAGAATTTGCTCGAGGATTCACTGCTTTGCTGGCCCAAACCATACCTGGACCATCACAAAGAATACCAGGACAACCTTTTGCTCCTATAACTCCGGCAAGACAGCAAGGTCCTCCCATACAAGGGAATAACAACAATCAAGCAGCGTCACACGCCACTTCACAACCGCGCGATAACAATCCACCCCCTCCACCGGCGAACAACGTACTGCCGGCAGAGATGAACCAGCCTGAAATGAATCAACCGGAGATGGTTGCTGAAAGTCATCCCCGGCATGTCCTTAGAATTCCTCATGCAGCTCGTTCGTTGTTTCAACAAACCGAGAATCCGGTTGACCTGAGAGCGCAAATTGAACGTAATCGTTGTGCTCGACGTAACGTTTCCGAGGTCGAGGCGTTAAGAAGAAAGGTGGCAGAGCTGGAAGCCCGACAAACCACTCAAATCAGGCCTTATCAGCATCCTCACGTGCCAGAACCAGGCCATGTCTATATGGAAACCGATTCTCCTCTGGCACCCGAGTTGACCAGGGGTCCATTGCCGGGAAAAGTCAAAGTCCCCCAAATTGGCCTTTATGACGGAAACGCTGATCCTGACGCTCATCTCGGACATTATACATCATGGATGGATTTGCATGGTGCTGATGACGCTCTACGATGTCGTATGTTTTCCCTGACCTTAGGTCCTAAAGCTCAGAAGTGGTACTATTCACTGCCGGCCGAATCAATCCGATATTGGGGCCACCTCAGATCGGCTTTCAGGTCCCATTTCATCGGAGCCCAGATTAGCTTAATACCTAAGGAGTCAATTACAAACATAGTCCAGAAGGAAGATGAAAGTCTAAAAGATTATATTGCGCGTTTTAATGAACGCGTGCAAAACATGGAACCTTGTCACCCTGAGACTCTCCTTGTCTCAGCAATATCAGGGTTAAGGCCAAGATCCATGTTTCGTTGGGCGTTATGTCAAAACAAACCGAACACCTTTCAAGAATTCCTCATTCGAGCTCAACAACATGTTAGTGCGGAGGAGTCCATGTCGGTTCCTAACTTTGAATTCTCTCCGTCAAAAGGACAGAAACCGACTTTCGAGAACAAGAAAAAGAAACATCTCGGTAATATGCCAAAGAACCTGTCCTTTCGGGAGCCATACAAAAACGAACCTAACGATACCGACGTGAAGGCTGCCAGGAAACAATACAAGGAGGATTTGACCACTGGATATCGATCTATTTATTCGGTTGGTGCAGCAACGGTTTATCAAGAAATTAAAGGAAAAGGAATTATTCCTGAAGCCCGACCAGTGAAGACTCCCGAAAGCCAGTTGGACAAATCGCGGTATTGTGATTATCACCGATCCCCAGGTCACAACACTGACGAATGTCTAAGTCTGTTGTCGGCTCTTCTGAAGTTGATTGGAAATCCCCAAGTGAGGAAATTTACCAAACATGAAGGAAAAGAAAAGCGGCAAATAGCTCATATTCCTGACCAAGGTGAAGAAGACGAAGAAGCGCTGAACTCAAAAAGAATTCGTCTACAACAAGGGGAAAAAGAAATATTCGTGTTCGGGTCAGAAAACTCCAAGTCAGTCATCGACCGACTTGGAAAGAGAAGTAGGGAATTCCAGAGTCCCAATGCTGACAACACTCCTCAAATCCCAATTCGGTTAGGTTCTGTTCCCCGAATTAACACTAACCGAGAAGAGTTGACGTCATCACGTCGGCAGGCCAAAGCATATGCTAGAAGGGCATACAACTCGGGAAAACAAGTAATGACTACCGACCTGAGGGAAACAATTAACTCGCGCACGTGCCCGATCACTTTCACATTGAAAGATGCAAGCTTGTTTGATCACCCCCATTCTGATGCGTTAATCATAACCGCCCCAATTTGCGGAATTCCAGTTCATCGTATAATGGTGGATACCGGCGCATATTCCAGTATCATTATGCTTCAAGCCTTTCGGAAGCTTGGACTTGACTCAGCCGATGTCCGTCCATGCAACGATAAGATACATGGATTTAACGGGAGCGTATCTCTTCCGTTGGGAGAAATCACTCTCCCCATCAGGTTTGGACATGGGCAAACTTCCAAAGTTATCATGGAAAATTTCAAAATCATGGACATCAACAACGAATATAATGCTATCATCGGAAGGACAGCCCTATACAGATTGCGAGCTGCAGTGTCCATTTTTCATTATGCGATCAAGTTTCCAACCGCTGACGGTGAAGGGACTCATTACGGCGATCAATTAGGAGCTCGTGAGCTAATCTTAGCAATCCCTTCTCGAGAAATCCATAACTTGGAGATGCACGTCGAGGAAGAAGAAGAGATGATCGACTGTGCCCGAGTTCCGCGAAGTTCGATTCCTGAAGACGTTCAAAATACCGATCTCAGGATTGTTACAGCTCTATCGGATGTTCAACCGACATCGGTGGTTCCGACTTCGAACCCTTCTGGAATTCTCACAACTCTGTCAAAAGCTCAGCCGACACCAACGGTTCCGACTTCGAATCCTTCCAATCTAGACGAACTTGTTGGAGAAGATTTTACCCGAGATAGAGGAAGGAGACCCGGAAAAGAACCAGTTGTGGAAGAAGACGAACTAGATCCGAGAAGTCAATTTAAGGAGAAGAAGCCAGAAAAAAGAGCCGAACCATCTGAAGAAATAGAAGTCATATATGTTGATGAACCCATCTGTGACAAGCAACTTCGCATTGGGGTTAACCTCCAAGAACCTATTCGAACCGAACTCATCTCGTTTCTGAAGTCCAACGCCGACGTCTTTGCTTGGAGGCACGAAGATATGAAAGGAATAGACTCATCGACTCAACATCGATCATACTATCAAACCCGTCATCCAAAAAAGAAGGAAACTCGGTCCAGATCGACAACAGGCCTTAGAGGAAGAAGTCAATAAGCTCATTGATAACAAATTCATAAAAGAAGCCAAATACCCGACTTGGGTATCCAATCCCGTCCTGGTGAAGAAAAGCAATGGAACGTGGCGTCTTTGCATTGACTTCTCCGATCTCAACACAGCCTGCCCAAAAGATAGTTATCCATTACCTCATATTGACTATATGGTGGATGCTACTTCTGGTCATGAGTTGATGAGCTTCATGGATGCCTATTCAGGATACAATCAAATTCCAATGGATCCTGAGGAAGCTGAACATACTTCTTTCTACTCAGCAAGGGGCCTATACTGCTACACCATGATGCCATTTGGATTGAAGAATGCCGGGGCCACTTACCAAAGGTTGGTCAATAAAATGTTTTCTAGATTAATAGGACGCACCATGGAGGTTTATGTAGACGATATGCTTGTAAAGTCGGTAAACGCCGATGATCATGTAACTCATTTGAATGAAATGTTTGGGATTTTACGTGATTACTCCATGGTGTTAAATCCTAAAAAATGTACGTTTGGGGTAAAGTCGGGAAAATTCTTAGGTTATGTAGTCAGTCAAAGAGGAATAGATGCAAATCCTCAAAAGATCAAGGCCATTCTGGATTTGAAGTCACCGACTTCAGTTAAAGGAGTGCAAGGACTCACAGGTCGGCTCGCTGCTCTGAATCGTTTCATATCCAAGTCTACAGATTGATGCAAACCCTTTTTTGACGCAATAAAGAAAGGGAAACAATTTGAATGGACTGATGATTGTCAAAAAGCTTTGGATAGCATCAAACTTGCCTTGTCTCAACCTCCTACCTTGCAGAAGCCAAAGTTTGATGAGATGCTGTATTTGTACCTCGGGGTTAGCAGCTCGGCGATAAGCGCGGTACTTATTCGTGAAGAAGATTCCCAGCAATACCCGGTATATTATGTCAGTAAAGCTCTTCATGATGCCGAGTTGAGATATCCACCAATGGAGAAACTAGCTTTCGCACTTATCACAGCGGCTCGAAAATTACGGCCATATTTCCAAGAGCATTCGATTACTGTGTTAACTGCGTTTCCGTTACGGCAAATTCTTCACCGACCTGACACGTCGGGTCGAATGGTTAAATGGGCAGTGGAATTACGTCAGTTCGACATTCATTACAAGCCAAGAACTGCTGTTAAAGGACAAGTTCTGTCCGACTTCATTCCCGAGTTCACGCCAGGAATTCAGGGAGTCATTAACGATAACCCCTGGGTGATGTATGTCGATGGATCATCTAATGCGAACCGAGCAGGAGGAGGAGTCATCCTGGTTGACCCCAATCAACGAGTTTTCTGTCATTCAATTCAATTCCTTTTTCCCGCCACCAACAATGAAGCTGAATACGAAGCATTACTGTCTGGGTTAAACTTAGCAGAGGCTATGAACATAACTCACGTCAACATCTTTTCAGACTCGCAACTGCTGGTCAATCAGATACTTGGAACCTTTGAAGTCAAAGAGTCACGCTTAATGCCATATCTAGCCATAGCCATGAAGAAGTTATCCAAATTTCAATTCAAGATTGAACACATTCCACGAACTTCTAACATTCAAGCTGATGCCTTGTCACACCTTGCTTCAAGTGGTCGGTACTCAAGAACTTCCTTCAACGTCGGTAAAGCAAATTGCTAATACTGAGTCAGGTTCCGTAAACCGAATTGACACCTGGATGGATCCCATCATAGCATACCTTGAAACCAGAGTCCAACCACAGGATCCCAAAGAAGCTCGAACTTTACGAATTCGGGCAGCTCGGTTCACCCTGGATAATGGGACACTTTATAAAAGGGGATACTCAGTCCCGTTGTTGAAGTGTATACCCGAACAAGAATCACTCTTCGTGCTGCAAGAAATCCATGATGGATTCTGTGGAAGTCATTCAGGGTCTCAAGCACTAGCCTATAAGATCCTAAGACAAGGATACTATTGGCCTACTTTGAAGAGAGATACTGCCGATTGGGTCAGAAGATGTATCAAATGTCAAATTTTCGCGCCCAACGTTAACTTGACTCCGAAACCACTCAAGTCGGTATTCAGCCCGTGGCCTTTTGCAAAGTGGAGGATCGATCTAATTGGACCATTACCAACCGGCAAGGGAGGAGTTAAATATGCGGTCGTTGCAGTTGACTATTTCACTAAATGGGCCGAAGCAGAGCCATTAGCTACGATCACTGAACAGAAGATGATTGATTTCATATGGAAAACATTAATATGTCGGTTCGGTGTTTCAAATTCTATAGTAACTGATAATGGCAGACAATTTGAAGGCAAAAGACTCGCAGAGTTTTGCGAAGAATACAAGATCAAACACCTCTTCTCGTCTCCATATCACCCACAGGCGAACGGTCAAGTCGAAGCTGTGAACAAGATCATAAAGAATGGTCTCAAAGTTCGACTAGACAATGCGAAAGGAGCTTGGCCTGAAGAACTCCCCAATGTTCTTTGGTCATACCGAACTACTGCTCGATCCTCAACCGGTGAAACACCTTTTTCCTTAGCTTATGGGTCGGAAGCGATGATTCCTGTCGAGCTCGGATCCCCAACATATCGTGTGCAGAACTTTGAAGAAGAGCACAATCAAGTTAATATGAGAGCCAATCTTGACTTGATAGATGAATTACGTGCTCAGGCCGACCTCAAGAATGTTGCCTATAAACGAAGGAGTGAAAAGTACGTTAACTCCAAACTTCGCCTTCGAGTGTTTAAGATTGGTGATCTCGTACTTAAACGAATAGTGGGGCCCGACCCTGGGCCATTAAAGCCGAAGTGGGAAGGTCCATTCCGAATAAGCGAAGTCCTAACCAATGGAGCATACCAGATAGAGTACTTGGACGGGACACCACATTGGTACCCGTGGAATGCACAATATCTAAAGAAGTTCTACCAATAAAAAGACCAAGTGTCTTAAGTCGACTTTTCAGTTGACATTCTGTAAAAAAGACCAAGTGTCTTAAGTCGACTTTTCAGTTGACGTTCTGTAAAAAAGACCAAGTGTCTTAAGTCGGCTTTTCAGTTGACGTTCTGTAAAAAAGACCAAGTGTCTTAAGTCGGCTTTTCAGTTGACGTTCTGTAAAAAAGACCAAGTGTCTTAAGTCGACTTTTCAGTTGACGTTCTGTAAAAAAAACCAAGTGTCTTAAGTCGGCTTTTCAGTTGACATTTTGTAAAAAAGGCTCAAAGTGCCTTAAGTCAGTTTTTTCAAACTGGCATTCTGTAAAAATGATCATATTTTAAGTCGGTTTCCTCAGACTTAAAGTCGACTTTTCTAACGACACTCCATGAACAAATTTTAAGTACTTAAAGTCAGTTTTTTCAAACTGATGTTTAAAAATAAAATACTTCAGGTCGGAGAACGATTTAAACAAATCCAAGTCAGATGTATAATCAACAGATCGCTAAGAAGAAAAAATTTCATTTCATTTCAAATCGAACAGGTCCTTACAAATGAAAAGATAAAGCAAAAAGGACGTGCCAACGCGATGGTCCACATCCGAAAGAAAAATGCAAAAAAACAATAAAATTCAGAAACATTTATCCTTCAACATCATAATCTACTTCCCAGCATCGTCATCTTTCTGGGTCTCAACCTCGGTATCGTCTGGGGCCTGTTCCACCTCGGCCTGAAGATCTTCCGTCTCTTTGTCAACTTCAACTACTGGAATGTCCATGTCCTTCGGGATCTCTTCATCATCCTCCGGAATCACGGAGCCATCTTTGACCACCTGACTTAGCCTAGAATAGATTGCAGCATCCATGGCCTGAGGATTGGGGATGATCCTAACTTTAGCAGCATTGATGTCGCCGATCCCCTGCACCAGCTCGGTTCCCTCGAGGTTTTCTTCGGCTGCGGTAGCAATGAACTTCTCCGCATACTCCACTACTTCTTTCTTAATCTGATCTGGGGTCAGCAATTCGAGGTGCTTTTCAACAGTAAAGTCGGCAAGGGTGGAGATGAACACATCGGCAAGTTCTGCTCTCTTTTCTTTCTCTCCTTCCAGGACCATGTTGACATATGCTTTTCGCAGAGCAGCTCGTCTGTTCGAGTCCAAAGGAGGATACCCACGAGCTACAACGTTGGCATCGGTGTTCGCCAACACCATCTCACAATAGGCCCGTTCATCTTCGTCAGCAGGAACATGAAGTTCTTCAATTTCGGGATCGAACCCGAACCTTTCCATCTTCAAGAGCATGATGGCCTTTAAATCTCCAACACCGTACAGCCCTGAATCGAATCTATCAATCACCCAACGGAGGTTTAAACAAGAATTGAGCTCGATGTCCTTCTCCATCTCCTCCGAGCCTTTGAACTCCTGTTTCCCGAGTTCCTTGCCTTCTTCCAGTCCCTGCATGAGTTTAAGCTCTCCAAAAGCTTCCTTCTGTTGCTCCAATTTCTTCAACTCGGAAGCATGTGCTTCCACCAAACGAATCAGTTGTGCCTCCTTCTCAGCTCGGTCTTGACGGGTCTTCTAGTGCTCCTCTCGAGTTCGCTGATGGTCCTCTTGCTCCTTCAAGTAACGATTCAGGTTGTTCCGGGCTTCCATCTCAGATGCACCAATCTGTGCAGTGAGTTTGCGCACTTCGTCTTCCAAACGCCTCTTTTCAGCAGCCAAATCTTCAATCTCGGTTTTTGCTGCAACAAGCTGGGTCGTCTTCTCTTCAACCTCAGTCACCAAATTGGCCTTGTCTGCCTCCAAAGATGCAAGTTGACCATCACGTAATTCCAGTTTATCTTTCCGCTCGTTGAGTGCAGCAGCATTCATCCGGAACTCGTCCTCCATCGCACAAAGACCAACCAAAGCTCTTCCCAATGTTGCCTTAGCATAGCTGAACCTGTAGGAGCTCGACAGCCCAGACACTCGAGCTTCGGTCGTCGGATCCCAAGACATCATTGGAACCCGAGCTGCTTCTAACACATGGGGGGGCTGATGAAATTTATTGTTGAATTTGGGGACGATCACCGAATGGAATTGGGTGAACCACTTTTCCATAACATCTTCTGGCAGATTCTGTTCCAAGATCCGCTCCTCATCAATTGGCAAATAAGTGTCCCCTCCATCCTGGTGTACTGGAGCATTCCTTTCCAAGTCAAGTTGGCTGACATCTTGTCTTGACTTCGAACGGCGTTCTTGATCAACGTCAAACTCCTCGCTTGCTTTCCTCTTGTTCTTCTTCTTCTTCTTCTTTTTCTGTTGAGAAGAGGCTTCTTCCGCTGCTTTCTGAACTGCCTCGACATCCTCGGAACTCGAAACAATGACATGGAGATCAGGGTGTACTTCTTCTGCAATTTTCTCAGCTTCCCGAGGTGGAGAATGAGTGGCAACCACCAACTCGGTATTTGTCTCAGGGGGGGGCTCAACAACAGGCTCACTAACAGGGGCCGATACCATGACTGTAACCGGTGTACCCGACGTGACTCCAACCTCGTCACCCGCCGCGGCACGACCTTTGATAGCTTTCTTCTTCAAATTTGCCAAAAAATTCATGCGACCCATCTCAATGTCCTTCACTGAAAATTTACGGCGATAATCTTTTGCTTCTCGAACCGATTGGAATCCGAAAAATCCTAACAACGGATAATAAACTGAAAGAGAAAAAACAAATAACCGAAGCCGTATCAATATTCAATAAATTCATCTTGTTCAAAGTCATGAATTAAGTTAATACTGTAGGAACTTACCAGGTTCAAAGTCGGGTATTGCTTTCTTGGGTCCGAGTTTCACGTCAGTAAGCTTGGAATTCTTTGTCAGCAGATTCCACTTGCGTTCCGAAACACTGAGCTTCGCAATTTCCTCAAGTTTTTCTCTAAACTCCCCGCTTAATTTCGGTTCTTTTTTTCTTTTTGCTACAAATACGAAAAGGTCCGACCTGTTAGCGAAAGAAAAACAACTTGTCAGGAGATTCTGAGTAAAAGAAAGGAACTTACGGAAAGAAGAGACAACTCGGGTTGGGACAGTCATCCCATCAATTGGGGCCTCAAGTCGGAAGTCGGAAGACTGCCAATCCCCACCGACCCACAACCATTCGTCTTGGAAACCATGAAGGGTTTCGGGTATCCCAGTAATCAACTGTCCTATCTTCAATTCGTACTGCGGTCTCGCCGCACAGAAGAAGCAGCCTGTTGGAGGAACCCCATCACGTTCCCTACTCCTCTTAAAAAGCAGAATACTTCTCATTTCGTCAATAGTAGGGAATGGAACTTTCTTTTGCGCCAAAAGAACCATAATTCCTATAATCTTCTTCCAACTGTTGGGGGTGATTTGACTAAGACTGAGACCCCAATCACGTAAGTAGTCAGTTATGACGTTGTCCAAAGGGAATCTCAAGCCCGACCTCAAACTTTCGGCAAAAATCCCTACGCAACCCGGAGGAGGACAATGAATCCTTTCTCCTGGATAAGGAGCGAAGATTCTCACCGAGGTAGGGATCCGCACCGACTCACGAAGGATAACAACATCGGCGTCGGTCATGGTGCTGGGCTCTCCGAAAAACGGAACGTCCTCGTCGGGCCATTGTCGGGTAGGACGGTTCCAATAACCCGACCTCACAGGAACATCTCGTTCCACCTCGGCATCTCCTTCAATAGTACGCTTGCGAATGTCTAAACGCTCCACAAAAACAGGGTCCCACCGATAATAATCCCCCATCAACTCCATCAACTCCTCGTCCATCCTCATATCCGACACAGTTCGACTGCTGCTACTTGGACCAACATTCTCACCACTCACCGCCATATTTATAACCAAGGAAAACAACACGAAGAAATTATGAAGTGAAAAAGAAGAAATTAGGGCTTACCGAAAAGTGATGTAAACCTTCGAAGAATTCTCGATTTGTTGAAATATGACGAAAAAGATGAACGAAAAGAGGCAAAAATATAGAAAAGACAGTCAGAGAAACAAACGGTTGCTTGAATGAAGATTTTGGTGGAGAGAAACTGTGAACTTATCTGTATATATACGCTCGATATTTTCTAACCGTTGAAGAAGAAGGGGCGCGTGATAAAGTGACGCGTCGCTTCAGGGAAGTGCTCCTTTATTGTGACGTAACGTTCAGATGTAATCTCGTACGTACGCGTGTCCCAAAACCGCCAACGTTAATGTCCGAAAATTACGTACGTGCCCATTGAGAAGCGTATTGAAGACAACACGTTCGTAACCTCTCGAAAACCGTTCAATAAGTTTCTTACATTGTGGAACAGCTTTGATAAAGAAGCGAAAAGGTGTGATTATTGTCTAAGGGAAATACCTCGGTTTAAGCTTATATGGGAAATCCTTATCTTAACTCGGCAATTCGAAACAATTAGAAAGAAGGTGTCATTAAAAAGTATGCATAATTCGCGTACTTCTTAATGACAGGGGCCTCTATGTTGATACCAAGATAGAATATCTTGAAATAATGGTTAGATTAAAAGAATCGTAAAGTCTAAATCACGGATTGGACCTTGGCCGATGTAAAACAGAATATACAGCACCTCGGAAATATCATCTCGGTACTTACTCGACATTCTTAAATGATGCTGTGAATAATAAAGCATATCTCCAAAGGTCGTCAGCACAAGTCGTTTTAACCTCGAAAAGACCATCTCGGTTGAAAGAACAACTCTTCAGGAAGTCGGAGAAGACTGAAAGTTTATCAAAATACCGACGTTACAAAACAAGCCGACTTCAATCCGACAGATGTGACCCTTGTCACACATATAGAGGCGCGCCCATACTCATCATTGCCTAAAAAGCTCGTCTACGTCATCGCCGCCCCTAAACTGTCAAATCTCCATTAAAACGAAGCTGATTTGCCTTGGGATGTGTGCCAAACATAACTATAAATAGCAACTTCGAAAACAATACGAGGATTCGGCAAATCTGATAAACACATATATATTAAACTCAGTTTCTTCTTTGCCGACTTGTTAAACATTGAAAAACCGACTTCTGAATTCTGTAACCGACTTCAAGAATTTCAATCGAAATCTCATTTTCTGCAATCTTTATTGTGATTTTTATTTTAATTACGTTGATTAAATCCGTTTATCAACATCACCATTGAGAAACGCCGTATTTACATCCATCTGATGGAGCTCCAAGTCAAAATGTGCCACTAGAGCCATGATTGTTCTAAAAGAGTCCTTCGAAGAAACTGGAGAAAAGGTCTCTTTAGAGTCAATCCCTTCCCTTTGAGTATAGCCTTTAGCTACAAGACGTGCTTTATACCTCTTCACATTACCATTTGCATCCCGTTTGGTTTTAAAAATCCATTTGCAACCAACGGGTTTTGCACCTTCTGGCAATGGGAGTTCTAAAACCTTATTGTCTTGCATCAACTTATACTCTTCATGCATCGCTTCGATCCATTTATTTGAGTTGGGATCCTTCATGACTTGTTTGAGATTGATCGGAGCATCTTCATTCAAGCCACCCACATCTTCATTTTCTTGAAGAAATACCAAATAATCATCCAGAATGGCATTTCTCCGCTCTCTATTGGATCTACACAGAAGTGTTGGCTCTTGAACTGTATGTTTTTGAGTTTGTTGAGTTTGCTCTATAGGTACATGTTGAGGTTCAAGTTCAAAATGAACAAGCTCCTCAATTGTATCTTGAAACTGTATGGGAGCTGGAATGACTATTTTCTCTTGAGGGATCGGGTCAACCACTTTGGTGATTTCTTGATCCTCAAAAGTAAAGTAAAAAACTGTATTTCTCCCCTCAAACCTATCATCCTCAAAGAACGTGGTAGTGCCTGTCTCAAAAATATTTCTTGATGTGGGATCATAAAATTTATACCCCTTTGACCGTTCCGAGTAACCAATGAAATGACTGCTCACCGTACGAGGTGCTAACTTTGGTTCATTTGGCCTATAAGGCCTTGCCTCAGCTGGACAACCCCACACCCTAAAATGCCGTAAGCTAGGCTTGCGCCCAGTCCATAATTCATAGGGTGTTTTAGTAGTCACCTTAGTTGGTACTCGATTAAGGATGTAGACTGCAGTCTTTAGTGCTTCTCCCCCTAAGGATCGTAGTAAAGTAGATTGGCAAATCATACTTCGAACCATATCCTTTAATGTGCGATTACGTCTTTCAGCAACACCATTCATGCTAGGCGAACCTGGCATAGTGTACGGAGGGATAATTCCACACTCCTTAAGGAAGTCAGCAAATGGGCCCAGACGTTGTTCACCAGATCCATCATTTCTGCCGTAATATTCACCTCCACAGTCAGATCTGACGATCTTAATGCTTTTGCTGAGTTAATTTTCAACTTCAGACTTAAATGCTTTGAACATGTCCAATGCCTCAGATTTTTCCCTTATGATGTATAGATAACCATACTGAGAATAATCGTCTATGAATGATACAAAGTATTGTTGACCATTCCATGAAGGTGTAGGAAATGACCAAAGCACACTTGATTCATCTAATTTTCGCTTAGTACCTCTTGATTCCACATTTAGGGTTTTATTATAGGAAGTTACAGTATTGAGCATATATAAATTATCATTTTCCATACAAGTACCGAAACCAACCACATCAGAATTAAAAGATAACACAACCTTATTGTTTCCAAATGAACAATAATAACCAGATTTGTCCAAATAAGAAACAGACCGTGTCCCTTGTCCCAGCCGTCCATCGCATGGTCGTCGTCATTCTCTTGCTGCACCGTCTCGCGCGTAGCCTCCTTCGCGCGATCCTGCCTCACGTTGCTCGCTCCTGCGTGCCTCGTTACGTGACCTACGCGTATCGTTGGCCTACGCTTTGCGTGAACCCCATGCGCGCGGCCATATCTGTTGACGCGGGCCCTCGTTGCGTAGCCCTGCAGGCGGTCTCGGCCACACGTGCCAATTTTTGTGGCCCAGTTGCGTCACGTCCTTGGGCTCGGTAGGGTCGAGGACCACATCCTCATCACCCAGGTGCGGCGCTGGGCACGCTGGGTGCAACCGGGCGTGGTTGGCATGACCCTGGCGCTGGTCGTGCCTCTCGGGTGCTGCTGTGCACGGTCGAGGCTTGCTGGGCGCGCTGGCGTGCGGCTGGCAAGACACACGCGCCACGCGCGGTGGGCGCGGCTAGTGACCATGACCGGCCCCTTTTCGACTTTTTGGAGACTTTACTAGGGACATGCAACTTATATCACTTCAACATGATACCATAGGCACAAAAATGAAATAAAATGCTATGAGACCTCGGGTAAAAATGCTAAGGGCTCGGTAGGGCCGATAAGGCACGTATGAGCATGGGGTCAGCGAACCAACTTCTCAAACTTGCATAAATGACTATGCCCGAGTTATTACTAACATGAATCATGGTTAATGAGGCTAAATTGATGGCTTATACTTACATGTTCACTAATATGGCTCGGAGGTGAAAAATGGCATAAATTACATGAACTACTTGACCGAACAAATGACCTTCAAACATGCTCAAACTTTTACATCATCTTTCTCATGATTTATGAGGGGCATTAAGCTAACAATTTAGACTTAAACATGCATGGAGCTAAAAATCCGAATTTAAGGCATTTAATTCTTAAAAATCAAAACTCATGGATAATGGCATGAATGGCTTCATTTCTCTTCATGATAAATCTTATTTTATCATAAAATGACTGAGGGAAAAGGGTTTCTCAAGCTTACCTTCACCGAAGATGGAAAACGAGTGCTAGGGACTTGCTAGGGCATGGTTCGGGTCTTGAGAGGCTAAGGCTTGACTTGGAACGATTTTGGCTGAGCTTGGGTGGATGAGAGGTCTTATAAAAATGTGAGGAACACACTAAAGTGGTTGATCCTCGGTGGAAAATGGCTAGGGATGGCTGGACCTCGGCTCCTTCTTCACTCGGGCCTTCACGCGCGCGGTGTGGACTAGGGGTGTAGTTCTTGGTTTTTCTCTTGTTTTCTCTCTAAGTGTCCGAATTTTGTAAGTGTCAAAAGCTCTATACTCAGCTGAGGGGTGATTTTTTTAAAGAGTTAATGGTGGAGGACAAGACTTGGTCAAATGGGGGGACAAAATGGGGGACAAACCTCTTCCTAGGTGCACATGGGACAATGGGGTTGTCTTGGTCTTGTCTTACACGTTTTTAGGGGTTAAAATGAGGTTTTTCAGAGCACAATTATTTAGGTGGGTGGTCTTGTCTTGGGTATAGGGGATAGGGGACATTACTACACCCTAGGACAACTAAATATTCAAATGTCTCCCCACTAACTTGGACCAAGACTAGAGGAGTCTTGGGTTGACTTTGACCAGGGTCAATTGGGCTCAAATAATACCTTAGTAAGTGGGTTGCAATCCCACAAATTTGGGCTCGGACAAAGTGGGCCGGAGGTTGAGGTTTTGGGCTAGGGAAGTTGGACTGACGCTGTCTGGCACGGGCTGAGCGCTAGGCCTCGGACGCGGCCTTCTGCTGCTGGGCGCGGCAGTATGCGGGAACTGCTGGGCTGCGCATCTCCCTTAGTTAAGTACTGAGTAACGCGTCCAGTACTTAACAATAATTTAAATATGCCCACAGCTTCCACATCCACCGATTCCCCATTTCCAAAGTAAATGCGTCTTTCAGCATCAGTTGGTTTTCGGTGGCTTAGGCGACCCTGCATTGAAACACTGATGTTAGTAGTTGAACCAGAGTCTAACCACCAAGTGTTTCGAGGTACTGAAGCTAAATTAACTTTAGAACAAACCAGATTAAAGAATGTACCTTTCTTCACGTACCAGTCGGAGTACTTAGCAAAATATTTCTTTAAATGTCTAGGTTTCTTGCAGAAGAAGCATAAAATCTCCTCCAGTTTAACCTTTGGATCTAGACCCTTAGCAGTTTCAACCTTAACGGCCTTATGCGTTCTTTTAAAACCACCAGCATCTTTCGAGGTACCAATCATATGCACCTCCTCAGCCCGATTATGCTTCATTCTTTCTTCTTCCTCAACACAGTGAGAAATGAGCTCATTAAGAGTCCACTTCTCCTTTTGGCAGTTGTACCTGACCTTAAACTGATCGTATTGAGTAGGAAGTGAGAGTAGGACCAATAGGACAAGCATGTCCTCCGAAGGTCTAACTTTAGTGCCCACAACTTAGAAGCAATATTGGACATCTTGAGAATGTACTCCTTTATGTTACCTTTGTCGAGATACCTCATGGTAATGAGAGTCTTTAAAAGAGTACTCATTTCCGCCTTATCGCTTTTGGTAAAGCACTTTTCTATCTCGACAAGGAACTCTTTAGCCTGAGTGATATCATCAGATATCGTTCCCCAAAATATTTATGGAATGCTTTTTTTATGATCATAAGACTAAGGCAATTAGACCTTTCCCACTTCTCAAAGTACTGTTTTTTCCTCAGTAGTGTTGTTCTCCGTAAGAGAAGCAGGTTGGTCTATCCTTAATGCTAAGTCTAGATCCATACAGCCCAAATGAATCAAATTGATTCTTTCCAGTTCTTAAAGTTGTCCCCAGATAAAGTGGGGACTGGATAGTTAGTAGATACCATAGATGAAGAACCTGAGAATAATAAACAGAGATACTCACATTATAATCCATAGTTTATCATATAAACCAAACACGGTTTAAACTCACAACAAGATACCAAGCACAACATCAATATCAAATCTTTGGATTGTAATATTAACTGTAAGCGGTACTCTTGTTGTAATAATCAAATCTTGACAATAATTTCTGTCAAACAATAAAACTATCTTTTGATAGAATTATTGTTCACATGAAAACCTTATAATTGTCACAAATTTATTATCACAGGTATGTTTGTAATTCGGCCAAGTGTCAGTTTACCTTTGGGTTAATCAACACACGCATGAATTACAAAAATACAACAACCTTTAGTATTTAAATGAATCAATCTACACAAAAGAGGTCACTTTGGCAACATTTTGTTTCAATCAATACATTTAAATTAAACCTAAAGTGTTGAACATATATCTCAATACCGACAATCAAACTTTAAATGGGCCAATCAGTCTTTATCCATATAAACTGACATATATATGCCTTGAGTCCATAATTCACAAATCAAATACATGCCCAGACATTCATGCAATAACACTGTTATCATGTAATTGGTTTCCAATACACAGAATCCATAGCAATTCACCAGAATTCAATTTTGAGTTACCTGCAAATAAATCATGGTTGAATTCATAATTGTTCACTATCAGAGCACTAATCAAACAAATAATTCATGCTTCT
>BKCP01005072.1:296235-325534 GCA_008636005.1 Striga asiatica
ACAAACAACCCATCCTTATGGTTCTAAATACATTCAGCTTGAATGGATTACCAAATACAATTTGCACAGTAACCAAAATATATATCAAACATTGAATTTCAATTATTCCAGCAAATAAATCCAACATGATGTGAATTAATTAATTCAAGTTCATCCATGTTGTTACTAACCATACAATGTGAATCCTTAATATTTGATGGATCCAAAAATTCGAAGGCTGACAGAGTGAAGATTTCATGGGCAAATAAATCAAATTCAGTCTTTTAATCAAATCCACATGAATCGAAAATCGCCCGCAAATATCAATTCCAAATTTTGAATCCAATTATCCAAAACAATATATGAATCTCAAAGCCTGACCGTTTCACAGCAAAAGGCAGAGAAACAAAATATGGGATTTCACATACAGATCAAATTAAATTGATTCCCTAATATCCAATATGATGAGTCTCTGATACCAATTGATAAAATTGGATTTAACTTTATTTGAAATAAATCGATTAATCCCAAGAGCGTTCATATTGAATAATCGAGAATCAAACTGAAGAGCGGAAGCGCACCTGACGGATTCATATCGATTGATTGCACTGGAATCGAATTGGAGATTTGGGATTTTAGAGATATTCCAAATGGCCGCGAACCAGATCTCTTCTCCTCTGACGTAAGAGAAAACTGTATGAAGAGCGTAGTTCGGGCGTCGGTTTCTATCGTAACCCTTAATAAAGAATCTCAAGGGCCCCCTTTTATTTTCACGGCTTCTGGGGACTCCACCCATTAATTATTTTGACCCAAATTAATTTCTTATAGGTCCTTAAGTTTAATATTATTATTTGTTACGTCACCAAATAGTAATATTAATGGGTGTCCACATTTAATCATTCCACAATCTAAATTAAGTTCCTTAGCCAATGTACAATAATTTGATCACTTAATTTAGCTAAACAATATAATGACCCAATGTATCAATTACACATATTTAATCCCAAAATAGATTTAACATTATCCCCTTTCGTGTATGGGTGCGGCTTCCCTCCGCGTTTGCTGGATTCCCTGTCTTTTTACTCTCTGCGTGAATCTTCTCTCCTTCTGCTCTCTATTCTGTGTGAATATCCTCTCCAAGTATGCGTGAATGTGACGGCTACATGGTTCTCCAAATAAATATACTCTCAGCAAATAAATCCTTCCAGCGCATTGCCCCCGCAAATAATTCCTCCTCCAATTAGTATAGGGCTTGCGTGGAATTCTCCTCCCAATTATTTAAGTGTTGCTTCCCTTTTATTTAATTCTCTTCATGCGTGTGCAATTAAACTCCAGCCCATGTAAGATTAGCAACCCACTTTTTCATTTGCTACTCAATTTATGTGCCTTGTACTAATAAGCCATTCTTGGGCCCAAATTATGTGGCCTATATTGGGCTGGGTACGGGGTACCAACTCTGTTGGTAGCAAAATATGGGGCAGCC
This sequence comes from Striga asiatica, assembly GCA_008636005.1. Taxonomy (NCBI): domain Eukaryota; kingdom Viridiplantae; phylum Streptophyta; class Magnoliopsida; order Lamiales; family Orobanchaceae; genus Striga; species Striga asiatica. Next base: position 297,698 of record BKCP01005072.1, read on the forward strand.
CCGTACTCTGCGGACTGAAATTTTGTTTATTGTCACTCCGTCCACGAAAATACTCCAATATCCTAAAAATAAGACATAAAAGTATCATAGAACGTGGATCCATCTAATAAATGAATATGTCAAAAAATATATAAGTGCGACAAAGTTAAGCATATAAAAATACGCTAATAAGAGCACCTTTAGCGGCAACGTTTTGGTAAGGTTTGAAATTGTAAACCTGTAGCCAATGTTCTGAAAACCGGACCGGGCCGGCCGGTTCGACCGGTTGAACTGGAAATCGGAAAGTACACCGGTCCGGTTTGTGGCATAGAACCGCTGGAGAGCAAAACCGGTCATTAACTGTTCGACCCGGTAAAAAACCGGTAATGTTTGTAAGCTAAATGTTTTGGGTCGTGCTCAATTTTTGTTAGCTTAATTTTTTGTTAATGCTGTGAAAGTATTGGGCTTTTTGTCATCAAAAAATCTTTTCCCAAAAAATGAAGAAAGTAAAATACTACATATTGATTATAAACCTACACATGGAATCAAACAAGGTTGCTAAAAAAATTAGAATATGCAAGATTATTTATTTATTTATTTTCTTTATTTATTTTAAAAAATATCATTATACACTAAAAAATTAATGATAAAAATATATAAAATTATATATTATACATACAAAATAAATAAAAAACTATATATTAATTAAAACGGTTCGACAGTGAACCATTGAACTGATAGTTTTACCGGTTCGATGACCGATTCGGTTTTCAGAATATTGCCTGCAGCTTTTCGGTTAAAGCGTATAGGTTTGAAGGTGGCATTTGTAACACAGTTTTATATTCTCAAAGTTGTGTTTTTTAATTTCCTTTAAACCAACAAAAGAGCAAAAAGAGGAGGTGTGTTGCACTCCAAGGTGAATTTGGAAGATTTGTATCACACGCGCTCAATAGAACGTGTTTATAGGGGCCCACCACATCAAACCACCTCCAACCATTTTTCCTTTTTTTCTTTCAATTTTTCAGCTTTCTTTCCATTGTCTCTTAATTTAATTTCGAACACTTCAATTGTGTTTTCAATTTCTTTCTCTATATGTGAAAACTATTGACATTAATATTAAAGAATAAATTAAAATTAATTTCTATTAAAAATATCAAAAATTTTGTTTGTGAAAATAATTATTTTTCTTGTTGAATTTTACTCACATTTAGTATTAATAAAAAGAGTAATTAGTAAAAAAAAAAAACTATGAAATATAATAATATTTAGAAAATATAAATTAAATTGATATATAAATTATAGTAAGTGGAAAACATGCTAGGTCCATTAAAAGAAGGTTTGTGAGTTTTAGGATTATTGGAGGTTTTTTATATTAGGAGTAAGAATGAGGTTTGGATGATGTGGAGCTTTGGAATGTAAAAAGTAAGGTTTACAAAATCTTACCATTAAAGATTCTCTAAATATATAGCATACACAATTTTTTCGACCAATCAATTTGTTTTTCTAAAAAAATATGATCGACTCCAACTTTAGCATATTTATTTATTTCCTTGCCCTTTATTATTATTTTCCTTATGTTCTGTTGTTTAGTCGATAGAGTATATTTGTTATTTAGTTACTTATTTCTTGTTAGGCAAGTTAGGTAAGTAAGATGTTTTTGAATTCTGGATAGAGTATCTAGATAGAGCTAGGACCAAGGTTCGAGCCGGTTCGCCAAAACATTGGCTGGACCCGGGCTAGACCGGTGGGCCGACTGACTCAGAATCATAGACCCAAAACCGGCACGGACCTAGGCCCGCCGGGCCGGGCCCAATCAGGCCCAATTCAGGTCTCGGCTCGTCTAGATAAAAAAAAAATGAAAAAAATTTAAAAAACAAACAAAAGTATGTAGTTTTCCGGACCCGGACCAAGCCGGGCTAGAGTAAAAAACAAGGTCCTGACTCAGTTAAATCCGAGTCAGGCCTGAACCCATGATCAACGGACTTGACTGGGCCGAGTCTATGGCAACCTCTAGCTAGGCAGAAAATAAATACGTACACACATATATCTAATGTAATCTGTCAGTTCGTCATCAATTTTCATTTACTAGGCAGAAAATAAATACGTACACTATTTTTTCTATCAATTAGTAATTCTATCAATATTTTTTCCGTCTCAACCATAATCTTTAGTAAAAATCTGATAGGATGATCCAACGATTAAACGGGACCATATCATCTCTCAATCTTTTATATCAAATTTTGACCAACAGAGGAAGAACCAAATTCATCTAAACAACTTGATATCGATTCTTTACATCAAAGTGGACTATTTATGTTTTATTAAACCGATGCAACTTACAAAAAGCATATCAAGAGATACTTCACAACGTCTCTAGACAGCGAAAAGAAAAAGAAAACACCAATCATATTACATTACACACATATCAAAGCAAAAGGCAGAGAGAGCGCCCTAAATTCAAGCAACGTCTATGCAACGAACATTCTTTGACTGCTCCTGCACGTCCTTCCTGGGCACCTCCACCGTAAGCACCCCGTGCTCCAGCCCACACCTTATCCCGTCCACGTCAGCATCCTCAGGTAGCCTGAACCTCCTCGAGAAGCTCCCCACGCGCCGCTCGGCCCTGTGCCACCTGTCATTCTCCTCATCCTTCCCGACCACTCTCTCCCCGCTTATCTGCAGCGTGACGTCATCCTCCACCTCCACCTTCACGTCTTCTCTTCTCACCCCTGCGACCATACAGTAAGCCGCTCAGCTTCCCTAGGGTTAGCCGCACCAGATCGCAGCCCTCTGAGAAAAAAGCACACACGCCCACTACACAACCTATGACTGTTGCTTCCCTTTGGATTTCGGGCATAACGGTAATTAGATGGATAATTAATCCTATCTCGTGGTTCAAGTTAATTTATATAAAAGATAAAATAAACAAAATAAGGAATTTTAAGTTAATTTGAAATATATGAATTTTTTTATTTCGACCGGGAAGTTCGACGCGGAAGATGTGGGCCTTGTTGGTTTCGAGCCAGTCCACGTTAGCGTGAGCCATGGCTCACACGTGTCCACGGCCGCCGCTGCCAGCTTCGTAGGAGTCCAAATCTGAAGAAAAGGGTGGAAAAAGGGAGAGCTCCAGCCGCTGCCGCCGCTTCTTCCGCCGTGCCACAGCCCAAGAGAGGCCATGTGTTTTTTTAATATTTCCGGCTTAGTAATTTCTGGTGAGTTTAACAAGTCGGTAGTCAAAATAATCATACGACGCATATCGGAATATAGCAGTTTACGAATTTATATGAATGTAGGTAGCATGTGGTGGGTACACGTGTTTGTTTGGGTGTATGCGTGGTTTCGTAGTTGGAAGCCACGTGTGAGTGGAGAGTTGACGATGTGCTTCTCTTAACCTTTCCCTACGGCTTTGCGTTCTCTTCCACTTATTATGTTGAAGCCTTACGGAGAGAATGAGTTATTTTCACATGTTCGGTCTGTTCAAGTTTGAAAATGATTATTATTCATTTTTTATTTATTTTAATCATTGTTAAGTCTCGTTTAAATCTAAAAAAGAGTTATCATTTATTTTTCACTTCTTTTAATCATCGTTAAGTCTAAAAAAAATAGGGTTGTAATATTATTTTCACATCTTTTAATCAGCGTTGTTTTATTAGTCAGAACATTAAACGTAATCATGTTAGGGCTAACTTGTAAAATAATTAATATATTAGCTCACTAACACATTTATACTAATATAAATTTAATTTTATTATACATATTTATTCATTGATATAAGAGAAAATAATAATTTTACTTATTCTTATTCACTATATAATAGTTAATTATTAAACTTTGTTGTCATATAATGTCATTATTATTTATAAAGTTATACAAGTTACACGTCTTCTTGTTCTTTTTATTGTATGTAATGAAATATATTTAATGCACGTTGATATTATTTATATAAGTAATCAATTTAAAATATGTAAATAAATTTAAAATTAAATAGTGTATAAATAATGTAGAAAATATACACATATATTTTTTAGAATTTAATTTTGTATAAACTTTGATTTAAGAAAAGCCATGAACTCAATCTCTTCTAATATCAATATTTTTCTAATTTGCATTGTAATGATTATTCTTATTATATATACAGATTAGAATTTTTGCGACACCAACCAAACTAAATATCACAACAACCAAGTAACAATTATGAAAAAACCTATAACACAACAACTATCAATTAAATTTGGTAATAGAAAAATTACATACATATATATAAAAATATGAGTATTCTATATTTCTATTAACTGATGTATACACCACGTATATATTTTGTTAAGGTATATTGAAATGTTCAATTTCATAGCATGATAACGATCAATCTTAAAAAAATCGAAAATCTTATTGAAATGCCATATTTTTCTGTTAAAAAAAATCCCATAAAAAATAATTATATCATAGAAAATTCATTGTGTAATTGAACAAATTTCTATAATGAAGCCCGATTTTCTGTACAAAAATAAAGCAACAACTTCCACATTTTAAGGAAATCAATTAATGTTGGTCCATTTTTGCTAAGAAAATAATAAATAAATTGTAATTAATGAAAAGTAATTAATGATGAGAGAATTTGACCATATTTGTTTTTAAAAATCGTAACAGAAAAAAATATTAAATAAAAACTGTATAATACGGAAATAGTAATGGCAATAAATACTGTTGACTTTTCTAGCTACTAAATTTGATAAATAGGACTCCCTTTAATATAAGTATAGATTCAACCGACAATCAATTGTTTCTTTTGAGAGTCTATCTATACTTGTTATTTCAAATGATCAATTTTGCTATGGAGCCATCCATAGTTATTGACAAATGATGTATTGACACGTGTCCTGCAATAAATACACATTGAACATGTGTCAGTACATAAAGTTATGGATGACTCCATAAGAGAACCATCCGATGGCTCCATAGAATTTCTCTTCAAATGATACAAGTTCCTTATTTTATAAGAAAAGAAATATTGGATAATTGTTGATATATATAAATTTTCCCTTTCGGAGTCTATGCTTTTTGTTTCAAATAATATAAACTCCCTCTTTTTATAGGGAAAAGTATGTTAGATAATTGTTGATATTACATAAATTTTTCCTTTGAGTACTTTTTATTTCAAATGATATAAATTCCCTCATTTTATAGGGAAAAAATATTGGATAATTATTAATATTATATAAATTTCATCGGTTTGTTTTTTAATAAAAGAAATAATGTGGCATTATTTCGTATTTGGCCCAGGGCCTAATAATAGCAGGGACCGGCTCTAATCCACTCCTTGTTACTGATGAAATTTACCACTAAAGGGGTGCTTTAGGAGAGGTACTGGAAACTACCAACATCCTGCAAGAAGAGGAAACTACACCAATAGTGGCATATTAGGAAGAGGAGGACCCTTTAGAGGAAGGGGAAAAAGAGGTCGGCCTAGATGTTATAGATATGCTTCGACAACAATCACAGAGCTGATAAATGTTACTGTAGAGCTTATCTCAATATTGTTCCAAAGCAGAATCAAAACTCAAACTTTCAAGGCCAACAAAATGTAAATCAATTTTCTGAAGGAGGCTCAATCAACTTCACTGTTGTGAATGAGAATGGAGTTAATCATGTTGACCTTTGTAACGAGATTCAAGCGAAACTGACCACGTCACTCAGTGGCGAAACCAGAATCCGAATAAAGGGATGGCCGATTTTTCATTAGACCACAACAAATTTTTTTTTTTTTTACAATAATTCCAAACAAACATAAAACTAAACAAAAACTATTTAAAATATCATTCAAATAATGTTATACAAAACATTAAAACAAGAAAGCAACCTAACTTCCGACCGAGGGAGAAGAATGACTATGATTTGACAGGCGGTAACTGTATTCTTCGGGACGCCATCTTTTGAAACCTCTGTAAAATAACTTCATCTTCAATTTTTTCAAAGAGTTCCATTTCAATGTAACACACCAAACTATCTGTCAGAAATTCATCCCCCATCTTGTTACGCAAATCAGTCTTGATAATTTTCATCGAGGAGAAGGCTCTTTCAATGGTAGCTGTCGCGACGGGCAAAATTAGAGCCAACTCGATGAGCCGATAAACTAACTTGAGGGTAGTGTGCCATTTTCTCTCAACCATTCTCTTTGCAAGGTCTCCAATACTCTGAAGACCAGAGAAAAATGTACGCTCAGATGTTGTGACTACATCGTGAAACTGATTCAATTCTGCTTTTAGCTTGAGCTCATCATCAAAATCATTTGGATAAAGCTGAGCGAGGCGGAGTAGTCTTTCAACATCAAAGCTTGCAAAACAATCTCTAGGATCAAGACATACTATGCACTGAATAAGTTCTGAACTCAACTCTTCAAAACGGCTATCTATCTCTTGTAAAATACGATCAATAACCTAATATATTTAGAAAATAAGCTAATTAATCATATAATAATAAATGATAAACTATTTGTTAATATGAAATTAAAGAAACATAAGTACCTGAAAGAAGATTTCCCGTCGAAAATGATGTAAATAAGTCTTTGGTTGATCATCCACTTTTCTTTGAGATCTACTAGGCCGACACGGCATAGGATCTTCCATGTTAGGCACAGAAATACCTTTTTCAGAACAAAATGTTGTGACTTCATCAATAAATCCTCCCAACCATCCTCCCTCAACTTCCTCAAATCTTTCTTGACCGATTTAATCAAAACAAGAGCATTTCCAATATTTTGAGTCTTTTCTTGTAAGGCCGCTGACAGTGCGCTTGTGCTTGCTAATATCGTCACCATCAAATGAGCAATGAATACAAATTCAAAACTTGCTGATTTATCAACCAAACCTTTAGCAACGCCTCGACTTTGAAAATCCGTGGCATCCTCCATAATACCATCCAAAACATCTTGTACCGCATCCCACATTTCCAAAATTCGGTTGATTGTCCTATAGTGAGATCCCCACCGTGTATTACCCGGTCGAGCTAAAATCGTTTCTTGATTCTTGCCTGTCTCTGTAGAAATCTCACCACTTTCTATACGTCGTGCAACATCATTATAATGCTTTTCCCGAATAGCATCCATCCTTTTACACGAAGCTCCAACAAGATTCACAATTCTAACAAGATAATCAAAAAAATTCCCCAGATCCCTATTCTCAATTGAAGTTGCTACAACCACTAATTGAAGTTGGTGAGCAAAACAATGGACATAGTATGCCTGTTTATTTTCTTTTAAAATGAGAGCTTTAAGACCATTAAACTCACCACGCATGTTGGAAGCCCCGTCATAACCTTGACCTCAAAGTCTAGAAAGTGATAATCCATGTTTGGCAAAGAATTCATCAATTGCACTTTTCAAAGAGTGCGCCGAAGTGTCACTAACGTGCACGACTCCCATAAATCGCTCAATCACTTCTCCCCGATCGTTCACAAATCTCAGAACCACAGCCATTTGTTCCTTTATTGAAGCATCTCGAGCTTCATCAATCAAAAGAGAAAAAGACTTATCTCCAAGTTCATTGATAATGACTTCCCGTACCTCTGTGGCACAAACGTTGATAATTTCCTTCTGAATTTTTGAAGAAGTCATCTGGTTATTCCCGGGAGCGTTTGAGTTAATGACCTTGCTCACTTCTTCATTAAGATCGCCAAACACCTTCAAAAGTCGAAGAAAATGACCTCGTCGTATTGAATCTTGTGACTCGTCGTGTCCACGAAATGGCAAACCTTCCCCTAAAAGATACCGAATAGCCTTCACGACCTCCGTTAGCCGAATACGATAATCGATCTCCATTTGAGTGCTCTTTTGTGATAACACATAATCCACATTGTGTCTTTGATCTCTAAATGCCGAACTTTGAATTGTAGCATAATGATGTGTGCTTTTTAAACCCCCTTCATGCTCCTTGAATTTTTTTAAAGCATTCTTCCAGTTTGAAAATCCAACATCGGTAAAAGCATCATCTCCACCGTGTGTATTACCTTGTTTAAATAGATAGCAAAGTAGACAAAAAGCAGCATCTTTCTGAATACTATATTCAAGCCAATTATATTGAGCAAACCGCGTCTTTTGAAATGATCTCATATTTGCACCAAAACTAGTTTTCGGAAAATTATGTTCAAGTGGTTGACAAGGGCCTTTTGTTAGGTAGCGTCTCCTCAATTCATCTCTAATCTCAAAAGGATAACTATCAATAGGCTTTCTTAATCCTGCATCACCAACAATATCATCCTCCCTCAATTCTACTTCTACTCGATGTTTTTTACCACTATCTCTATCATTCAAATTTGGACTATTTGATGAAGATGATAAATCCGGATTCTTCCATTTAGATAGAAACTTATCCATGGTGATCGCCTGATCGGTAAATAAAAGTACCTAATAACAATAATCAAACAATAAATTCAATATTTCTAACAAATAAAGTTACAATTTTAAGATAAATATGTAACATAAAATATGCCATTACCAAATTTTTAACAAATAAAGTTACAATTTTACTAATTAAATAATAATTTACAATTTTTACAAATTCTAACAATCATATTCATAAATTAATTATCAAAAAATCAAATAAAATTTTACAATAATCAAGTAGCCTGTAGCCAACAAATTAATGTTATAAAAAATAATCAAATAAAAAATACAAACATATCAATTATTGTTATTTAAACTCACTAAATTTCTAACAATTGACAAATAAAGTTATAATTACACTAATTAAACTAACATTTTACAATTTTACAAACTCTAACTTAAAATATAACAATTAACAAGTCAATTAACATTTTTATAAATAAATTTAAAAGATTAGTTGAAATTTGTAAAACTACACTTTTAAAATAATGGAGAAAAAAAAAACACAAATACCGGAGAAGTTGGAGTCGGCGGCGCCGGAGTTGAAAGCCAGAACGGCGAGGGCGGCGGCCAGCCGGCCGGGAGACAGGTGGGCAGCGCCGCAGCGGCAAGAGGAGGGCTGGAGGGGGAAGGGGTTAGGTTTTGTAATTTGATATAATTTGGTAAGATTTGTGTTAATTGTTTGAATAGAATCAGATAAAATCCCGTCTGGCCGTCTCCCCCATTAATTGGGCTTCCCCCATGGGCCTAATGTGTTAATATTTTTTAACAGAATAAATGGGCTGTAAATGGGCTTAAATGTATTAAAAAAAAAACAGACGGGGAGAGCTTCTTCTCCATCCCTGACTCCCTCTCCCTGTGCGCAGATTTCATGGAAGGGCGCCGCCTCCGGCCGGCGACCTCGGCCCCTATACCTATTAAAAAAAAAAATTATGGGATGGCCGAGGCCACTCCTTGCCATAGCATGGTTTCGCCCCTGACGTCACTAGTGACCTCTCCAACCTCAACTTAGACACATAATATAATAAAGAAGAAATGATTCATCTCGGTAATAAAGTATGGACATTTTTTATTTTGGTGAATACATTACTACGTTGACTAGGAAACAAAAAATTCCTTCTTAAAAGCCTTTTTCATGTGTCAAAAATTGAAAAGAACTTAATCAGTGTGTCACAGTTTGCTAAAGGCAATAGTGTCTTTTTTGAGTTCCACCCTTCATTTTTCTTGTTAAGAATCAAGTTTCAAAGGAAGTTTTACTCAAGGGAGCTGGTAAAGATAGTCTCTACAATTTTGTCTTCAAACCAAGCCCTGTGAACCTAGGAAGAATGGATCTCAACCTATCAACCTCAGTCCTTACGTGTTTTCTACTGACTTTAGAAATAAAGAAATCAAGATGTTTGGCACAATAGATTTGGTCAGGCTAGTTTGGACATTATAACAAAGTAGTGTTCCATTTATTAAAAATGAAAAGAATGCTTTATGTTGTGTCAGCATGAAATCCAAGATGCAAAAATTACGTTTCTTTGCCCATGAACCTAAAAATTATGATGTTATTGAATTCATTCATTCTCATCTTTGGGGTCCTGCACCAATTAAATCCATTTAAGGTTACCAATATTTTGTCTCTTTTGTTTATTATACGAATAGAAATACTTAATTTGCTCAAACAAAAATAAGACACTCTCAGCTTTTGTAGGGTATGTTGTGTTGCTTGAATCCATTTGGGTACTACTTGTGGAAATTTGTTGCTTTTGAGTTTNCACGTAAAATATTGTTATTCTTACAACCGTACGTATATGTATGTTCATATATACTTATAGACATAAAGCCGTATTTTCCAAATCCAAACACAACTTCGATTCTTGCACCTATCATTAATTATCCAATTATGTATTTAACCCGTCAAATATATATAATGTATTACGTGTAATGCCCATTTTTATATATCCATTATAAATAAATCAAACAATGCTTTCTTTTGTTCTTCACCCAAAAAACAAAAAATAATAAAACACATCCTGGCTGATCCATTCTGCAACACGTGTCCACCTTCTTCTTCCACGTGGCCACACAACTGCTCACCCCGAAAATTCACCGGCGTTCATATATGGAAACAGAGACGGGACACCAGGTCGGCGAAAAAATGAAAAAGAGAACGAGAGACATGGCCGATGACATGACAAAAACGGCGGCGCCGCCGCCGTGGGAGGTCCTCCACCTGGTCGCTGACCGCCTCGACCCCAAGTCCCTGGCCGCCGCTGCCTTCGTCAGCAGGTCCTGGTCGGCCGCCATGTCCGCCGACCACTTCTGGGGCCCCTTCTGCCACGCCGCCTTTCCATCCCTCTGCTGCCTCCGCGCCACCGCCGCCGTGCCATACTCCAGGATCTACTCCCTCGGCGTTGCCGCCAGCGAGCGTCTCCGCCGGAGCCCGCCGGAGCCGCGGATCTCGGTGGGGGACCTGACGTTCTCCGTCGACGCCGTCCTGTTCGACGGCGGCGGCCGCGTCGCCGCCGAAGTGGTCCCCGCGGCCAGGACTCGGCCAAGCGCGTGCGGCGTTTTCGAGTTCGAGATGGACGTCGCCGCCGCCGCCGGCGGGGCGGCGGCTTTCACGGCGGAGGACAGGCTGAGGATAACGTGGAACGTGGCGTTTGGGGGGTTTAAGAGCGTTTTCACAGCGATGGAGTGCGGGGGGAAGGGGAGCTTCGTGGTGGGGCAGGGGTGGTTCTCAAAGGAGCTGCCGGCGGCGGAGGGAGGGGTGGTCGGCGGAGAAGGGAGTGGGCTGGTGGCGGAGCTGAGGTTGGGGCTGAGGGAGGTGGGCGGCGGGAGGATGGTCGTGGAGAAGATCACCGTCGGGATTATGAGCGCCATGAGCTGGAGGTTCGTGCGTGTGGATGACGCGCTTAGGTACTTGGAGTATTTTCTTTTGCCGGAAAATGGAAATTGATCTTTGTTTAGTATATGTGGTATGTGATATAGAAGAAAGATAAGAATGGAAGGGTGCTGCAAAATGTAATTAGTACTTCTTTTGATAGTTATGTTAAATTGTTAATTCATGATTTAGTTTGAATTTGATACTTTCTATTTGCTTTCAAACTAACTAGTGTAGTACCCGTGCACAGCACGGTGGGGTTGTTTCCTCAAACTTTTTTTCTAAATTTTATTTAAAATATTTTTGTTTATAAATTAATAATTTGATTATAATGAAAAAAAAAAGAGAGATAAATACAAAGTATAAAAAAAAATCATATATAATTAAACACTTCTCTATACACAACATTATTGGTTTGATTTTCTTTCAAACCTTCTTCTCCACAAATTAAAATTTCAGACTCTTTCTATTAGTAACACGGGAGACATCGACATATAACTGGCCATGACTAAACACTGGTTTCTTCAAGAATAAGCCAACATGCAATAAGGATTGACCTTGACTCTTGTTTATAGTCATTGCATACGAAACCATAATGGGGAACTGCTTTCTTTGGATTTTGAATGGTACTATATCAGAAGGAGTTATGGTCACCGAGGTATCAAAATTTTATCACCTACATGATCGCCAGTAGGAATTTTACACTCGAGAACATGATTGGAGAGTTTGGTCACAACCAATCGTGTACCATTGCAGAGTCCCACTGAGTGATCCATGTTCCGCAACAACATAACTGGAGTTCCGGCCTTCAAATTCAACTCATGATTCGGTGTTCCAGAACACTTGATAGTATTCAAGAACTCAGGAGTATGGACTTGTGCCAGGAAGTTGGTATTGGAGTCAGATTTACACGTACTGTCTGAGCTTAAATGCGTGCGTTCTTCAGTCAAATTCAATGATGACATGTATGCATTTATAGATTCTACGACCTCTATTGTTGGCGCAAGTATAGCCCTGTCTTTCAAGTAACTTGGATCATCGGTTGCATTCTTGAACATCGGATACGTGTTTTCAACAATTTTTGCAATTGGATCATTGGACGGATCTAGTAATAGATCATTTCGTATGTCTATCGGAGCACATCCATCATTTGTCCCCCCNCCCCCCCCCCAATGTTCCATCTCCGATGCTCGCTATCCAATCAGCAAAAGCAGCTAGCTCGTCACGTTCATTGGAATCGCCAATGCTCTGATGACGCATGTTCTTTGTAAGCCTAAACACAGTACAGTCTCCCAAATGCTAGAAGAATTAATAGCAGCATTAACAATCTCCTGACGAATCCCGTGCGATACACGGGTAAGAGATTTTCATTAATATTTATAAATTAAAAATATTCATTAAATAAAATTTTTAAATTAAAAATATGGAACCAATATGTAATACAATTTACCTATATTAATTTATTGAAAATGTTATGTGAAATTTAGATTTTGCAAAATCACATAAAATATATTTTAAAATTAGTACACAACTCGTACAGTGAATGTAACTGATAATAAATTACATTATATTCATTTCAAAATAAGTGTTATTTTAAAATTTTTATTCAAAAATTTGATTTGACTACAATGTGATTTCATAAAATAAATATCTTGATAAAAATTTATCATATATTTCCAAATAAAACTCATACCACTTATTTTGTTTTCAAAATTTTCAACTATACTTTCATCCATAGTAAATAAAATTAATACCATTTAAATTCGTACATTATTACTAAAATAAAATCGCCCACTTTATACCATAAAATCAGACATTTATTAATAACAACACATTTCTTACAAAAAAATAAAAATAAAAATGGCCATCAAATATCTAAAATGAAATTACCCACTTTATACCAAAACGGGATTTATTAATTTTGCCAACTTTATATCATAAATTGATTAATTAATTTATAGAGACGGAAAATTTTTAAAAAATTTCGTGATACTGATATAAGGGGCTTCAATTCGAAACGGTGTTTTTTTTTTTTATTATTATTATTATTCAAGTGTCCAATATCTCATCTCATTAGCTAAAAAACCCACAACAGAATCCCCATACACATAACACAGCCATATGTTATTAAACTCCTGAACCCACAAAAAAAGGTAAATAAATATCTCGTAAAACAAAACAATAATGACATTTCATAGTAACTCGTCTAACATTTGATGTCCTCACTCATCATCATTTCTCGCTGCAGCATTGAGAGCATTCAACCACTCGATCAGCTTGGTCTTCCTCTCTTCGCATGGGGTCAGCATGAATGGTTGCATGTACCTTCTTGTACAAAGCCTCTATGTTATCTTCTTCAACACCCTTCTTGATATACTGGCTAAACATGGACTGAGACTTCTCGGGTTCATCTTCCATATAGAGAAGCAGTGGCATTTTTAGTCATATCAAGGCAGTTGCATTTTTATTTATATTGAAAAAGTAAATAATATAAAACATGGAAAGAAGCGCTAACATCACCAGAATAAATTCTCGACTGGTAGCTATTGAAAATCCTCTCTAACCAATAATAGTTCTCCTGGACAATGCTGAAAATCAGCACAAAGAGTGGTGGACCATTATATATACATTTTGAAGTATCCTAGTTAGTTAAGTGGTACGAAAAAGCATAAAAAATTTTATGGGTCATTTTGCCCCATAGAACCATAATATCACTATAATTATGAGTGGATTTCGCGAATGAACCTGCAATCCATTTTCATGCGAGACGACAAAGCCATTTGTTTTTAGTTGATTATTGTATATTTTGTTATGAATATTTCTTATAGTTATGTATATTGATGAGTTTTGTTTCATTTTTATTTGTAATTCTGTTGTGAGTTTGTGAATAAATGTTTGGTTTTTGTGTGTATAAGAGTATTTATGTTATAAACAATGAAAATAAATTGCATATAAATTTACGGTCTGTATTCTTCAATAATAAACTAAAAATAAACTATATATAAATTTATAGTTGTTGTTCTTTTATTGGTTTGTAAACATATAATAAACTAAATATAAAGTTACAAATAGTCTAAAAATAAACTAAGTATAAACTAAAAAACAAAACTGGTTTATAAACATAATATAATCTAAAAATAAACTAAATATAAACTTACAATATAAAAAAAGAAAAAAAAAACTGGTTTATAAACCTAACATAATCTAAAAATAAAGTAAATATAAATTTACAATTAAAAATATTAGTAATTTGGCACTAAAAAGCTACTGCCTTATTAATTATCTGGTCATGCTTTGCACGATCCAAACACAAAACCATCGGACGGAGAAAGATCGTGGATTAAAACCATTGACCGCTTCTCCACCCACCCTCTCCGCCTGAGCAATGTCATTAGCTTCTATTCCTGCAATTATCGAATTAAATTTTCGCAGAACCAAATCTCCGAGTCGTACAGCAACAGCACTGTTTTCCTAACCCCCAAAACTTTGTCGAAATTTTACCCAGATGCAGCCTAAACAAATGGATATAACATCTCACATAAGAAAAAACTATCATCTAAAAGCCTTTTATTCAATCAATCGTGTCCGGTGAAAATTCATAAACAATAGTGGAAAGAAAAATGAATTAAAGATTGGCCCCATCAACATTTAAAAAAGAAGAAGAATCCAGCACTCGTGGCAGCACCACCAGGTCGGAAGATTCACTGGGGCTGATGGGTCCCTCAACATTGGCAGCGGGAGCAAGAGATGGAGTGTCCAGCGGCAGGAGATGCCTTCGGAGCAGACAAAGGGGAGCTGCTCGGCAAGTTGGATTAAGTTGCATTAATGTAAAATTTCATTGCCTTTTTGTCTGTATATTTTTATGTTAGTGGAATTTTAACATATGAGGCAAATAAAATTACCTAATTATCGTCTATGTGCTATTAAGCTTCTTATGTCGTATATGTGCAAAAAAACTCATTATAATGTATATAGATGTGTAAATTAGCCTAAATGATTGGATAAAGCACAATGATTTCATGAGCGCACCTTTCCATGCTTAAAGCGGAGGACTTGTACTATCTTTGTTTCCAGAAGCTTGCTTGTTAATCCAGTCAAGTGAACATCTTCCATCTGCAGTATAAAGGTATAGAAGACAATGATCTTCTCTATAAGTGAAAGCAATATATATGCCAAATTCCTACTCACATCAAAATGTTCCCAAAAGAAAAGTACACAAATCCCCATTCCCGGTCCAAATTTAAATCATTTTTGTGAAGGTGTAACTGATTACAATATTTGCATTCTTAAGTTCAACCGGAAAGCATAATTGGACTGAACACTGAGCTTGCACCATGGGGATCCGCACAATTTTCCTGTAAGCACGTATGTTCGCGATGAGGTGGATATTTATGCATGTACAGCAAATGAATGGTTCCACACACAAACTACCATCATTTTTAAAAACTTGTAGACTGGATATATAGGTATTATTTCCCAGCCAAGGGTACATAGTCGAGACAAAAGCAATACTCAATATACAAATTTATGTGCTTTATCTATTCATAACCGACGAAGAGATTATTTATCAAGCAGCACCCTATCTGTCAATAAATCAAAAGGTAACTAAAAGTTGACCAACCTAATTACAGTGGACGGAAAAGTAAATGGCAAGCCATTGAGTTCATCGCGTTTGAAATTTAGGATTGGCTTCGGAGGTCTTGGGATCCCGCCCTGCATAAATTACTTAGAAAACTCATAAACAGAGAAGACACATCAATCACCAGAAATTATTAGAAAGATTCACAACACTTAACAAATACTTCAGTACCAGAGGGCAAGCAGTGGCAGGATCAATATTACCAACAACAACCACAGAAAAAGTTGATGGATAAGCAGTTGTTAAAATACTCACAAGCTCTGAAGGGGTCAACTTTCCATCTGTCACTAATTTTAATAGGCTGAAGGAAAAATACCCATATTAGTATCAGAATATAAAAAATAAAAAAAGTAAATAGCAAAGGATAGATAAATTACCCTAAAGAAATAAGAATTTCCATAGTTGATCTCCCTGACATGGTTAGCAAATGCAGTATAAGGATATCTCTCTTGAGCACGAATAGATTCCTCTGACATTTGCAAAACTTTTTTCACGTCTTCTTCTCCAAGTTGTAGATTCGTCACGAAGTGTTGATAGACCAATTGGCGGGAAAGAACATAATATAAAAGATAAAATTAGTTTGATATGCATGATAATAAAGATTGATAAACTTGAATGACATTCATGATCAGAGGCGGATATACATGTATTTCTAATCCATGCAAAGTTAAAAGGTCTCAAACTGTAATTTACAGAAGAAGCAACTAAAACCTTGACAGCACATGGAAATGAAAGTTTGACGTGAACTTGAATTAGAAATTACAGGGGTCTGGAGATATTAAAACAAAAGATTGACTGGGAAATATTGAAGTCTCAAGAACTCCATTAATTAAGCTCTGATAACATCGCAAGCTAATCCTCAACTTCCACAAAACCACCACAAAGCCAATAAATAAATATTAAAAAAGGGTTTAAAAAACCAAGAAAAAAGGGATTCATAACACCAAAATCCAGAATTTAGGTGACCTGAATATGATAGAGGCCATGACGGATTCTCCAGTTTCACCATGAAGCTTTTTTAGCGCTGAAACTCTTCGGCCAATTTATGCCTAGACCCATCCTTTCTTACATCCTGCACGAACGATGTCGAAGTTATTTGTTCACCATATCCACAAGAACCACAGATACACGCACAACACAGTCGGGATGCGTCAAAATTAGGACATATGAAGATAAAGAACTAATTTTTACCTACGATACAATGGTATATCCGAACATTCCTTCAAGGGAGAAGTAGAAACACAGGAAGAAAACGATGCGGGCCTCGACCTGCCTTCGAGTCTATCAGCTCCATCACCAATTTCTCCTGCTCCGCCGCCGCCATGAACCTGTCGTTCCCGTCATCCAGCGGGCAGCGCCACCCCCATCAACTCCACCATGAAGACCATGTTCATAAAAAATAGCATTGATCGAAGGCAAATTCCCTGGTTGAAGAGAGAAGTCAGTAAAGAACTTAATAAAGAATAGTTTTAACGTTTGATAATGCATTATCAAGATGCTAGCATTTTTTGTAAATGAATCACCAATTATATAAAAATACCAAATCCGAATTAAGCTCGTGAAGATAATATGCAATCATTCGAGTTCCTGCACGTGAATTACAGTCTATCAATGGCAAGAACAAATGCTACTCAATTAACAGCAACCTTAGCTGAAATCTTATCATAAAAGAAATATTTCTGTAACTTCAGCTCATGGGCAATCGATTATACAAAAACCCGAAATTGGAACTGAAATTTACAAACACGTGAAGAAAGAACATTCACAAATTCAATCCAAATAAAAAAGCGATGTGCAGAAAGCAATTAGGGTTCCGACATAATCAATCACACAAACTGAATTCAGTTACCTATATGTAGCCAGAGAAAACATATACAAAATCTACGAAATTTTGGGAAAAACAAATATGAAAGCCTTAAAAAGTTCTTACCCCGAATTCGTGCTCCACCGTCGGCCATCACCGCCGGGTACAGAGCGCCGCTCCTCGGCATCCACCTGGCCATCCCCGTCGCGTCAGTCTTCCCGATCATCGCCCGCAACTCCTCCTCTGGCACGCGGATCCCGGATTCTGCAGCGACTCGCCGAGATACTCCCGGTTGATCTTGTCGTTGCCGTTCATCGAGGTAGGAGAAGATCCAGTGGAACTACTGCGTGCCCATCGCTGGAGCCCTATTTAGTCAACAGAATAAGTTTGGATTTTTATCGGTTCACCAATAATTTTGGAAAAGATATGACTAAAAGATAATCTGATATAATTGGCCGCAATATTTGGCATTAGATATGAGAAACATTCTATACATGTGCCGCAATATTTGCTTGTAGTTGTAATTTGAATTTTAAAATATGCGGATAGATTCATTTTTTTGGCCAAAATTATGCTATTTAGGCGGGAACTGAAATCTTTTTTTTTTTCTGATTTTCCACATGATTTTTTCAAAAAACTATCATTCCCTCTTTATATATTAATAGATGTAATTAGAATTCATAAAAAAATATAAAAAATTGTCTACGCATAAGAGAGCCTATCCACATAGGCCTACATAGGCGCCGCTCAACCACCTAGCCGCCGAGCTTCGTGGTGGGGCAGGGGTGGTTCTAAAAAATCGGCGCCTACGCTTGGCCGATTTTTTCAGCCAAATCATGTAAATCAGAGGCAACCGGTGACGCCTAGTGTTTAGGCAGGCGCCTAGGTCGATTTTTAGTGCAATGCTATTTGTTGGTTATGTTTGTACATACTTGTCTTTCGAGACGAAAAAGAATGAACTACGGACGAAGATTCGATCAAACGAAAAAGGACTACGAATACAATCATCCAAGAAACTTAAACAAAGAATTTAAATAAATATCTAAAGTTTGAGGCACGTGAAAGATGGTCTTCATAAGATAATATTACTACTAGATCAAACGAAAAAAAAAAAATAAGAACACGATTTTCGAAGAAACTTAGAACAAAGAATTTAAATAAATAACAAAAGTTGAGGCACGTGAATGGTTTACATAAGATGACACTGCTACTAGAGTGGTTTACATAAGATGACACTGCTACTAGAGTCGTCAATACGGGCCAACGAGGCAGGCTGGCCGGTAGCCTGCCAGTTAGCGGGACGGCCTAGCCGCTATCATGTTGGGCCTTAGAAATCCAGGCCCAGCCCGTTCCCGTCTCGAGCCGCAGTTTGGTGGGCCAAATATGAAAAAAATAAAATAAAATAACACTTGCCATAAATCTCTGTTTTAGTCCCAGCTCTTAACACATATCATATGACAAATTTCACAAAGCCCATAGGACGAGACATCGGGTTCTGAGAATGTCTAGAGAAACCCGGAGACGGGCCTTCTCCGAACGGAAGCGTCTTGGCCACATGTCATCAAAATTCTTCTCAAAGTTTTTTCAGGAAATTTCGCCGGCCACAGCTGTGGTGAACACAACGTTTCGCACGAAAGTCCTTACTGATGGCGCTAAAATGGTATGCAATGACTCTCGACCGGCTGGAATCGGCCTGCTCACGAGCTTCCTCGCTGGTTGAACTCCTTAGACTTGCAAAAAACTCTCACGCCGGAGGAGGTCTTCGGTGAAGAGCCTCCGATGCTTAAATGAGTATGCGTATAAAAGATGAAGTACAAAGAGAATTATTTGTATAACATGTATAATGAACGTAATGCTGAAAATCGCACGTCTCACCCCCTATTTATAGAGGTGAGGTACCTGTTTGTAGAAAGGTTGTCAGGATGTGGTGAGCTGGCTACCCAAGCTGCCCGATAGTACAACCCACACTGCACAGTGTGTCAGAGACACTTATGGAGCATGGACCAATCAGGTGGTGCCGCGTAATTTTACCCATGTGGGGGTTTAATTCCTCTAAGATTCCTTCTTATCCTTTAGTCATCTTCATTAGACAGTCTAATCGTGCATTGACCCTCGATTACCTCGAGGTGAAGTGTTACCAACATCGAGCCTTGATGTCCTTCTCATCTCTGGTCGATCCTTCGACCAAGTACTCTTTCGAGTTTAGCTTTCCCCAAGCCCCCCAAGGGCCTTCATTCGACCTGCTGGTGTCCTTTGTGTCGCCAGTGCTTTCTTCGACCTGAGGGTCTTTTGACCCAAGGAATCTCCATTCTCCATTCGACCTGATGACCCATCTAGCTCGATTCGGTTGTCTCTTTGGTCTTGTTGACCTGGTAGGGTTATCCCATATCACAATTTTTAAAAAACTGTACGGTTGAGTTATTGATAAATCAAATTATTCTAAAATAATCATCGTGATTAAATGATTTTTTGAAGATAGGTAAAACAATATTTTAGTATATGGTTGATTACTAAATTAATAAGAAATCACCGTGATTTGTTATTAATTTTGATAAATAATTGTAACATTGTGATAAATAGCATAATAAATATTTTTCATAACTGATTTTCTAATTTTATTTTGTAATTATATTTGCAATTTTATTGTGCATTTTCAAACAATATTTTCTAAAAAGAACTATTTAATAAATTATTTTTTGAATACATGTTGTATGGTTGGTTACCAAAAAAATAAGAAATTTAGTGATTCGTAACTAATACGATGAATCGAATTTATATTGTGATAATTACAACAAAGTAAATTTTAAAATTGATACCACTTTATTTATATAGAAAATCGTTCTATTAAACGAATTGCATGATTTAAAACAAGTACGTATAATTTGATTTTTATTTTTTTATTTATAATATTAAAGTAATTTTTACTATATTTCCTTTAATAGTAAGTCAACCTATTTAATTACAAAGTCAAATTTATTATTTTAAATTATTCCATCAACCTCTTTAAATATATATTGACAGATATAGATATATGGCAATTAATAAATGGATAAATGAATGAGAAATCTTTCAATATATATAGATAGATATAGATTTAAGGCAATTAATAAATGGATAAATGAATGAGAAATTTAAATTACGGAATACTTTGAAATTTGTGTGTGACCTCAAAAAAATATACATACCAATATTTTTGTGTCTATACTTTGATAGGATACGTGAAATCTATCTTAAAGTCAGTATTATGTTTATTCAACTATTTAATATGTTCGTTTAGTCCAATATTTAATTTCTAAAAATAACTTAATATGATCGTTTATTGTAATATTTAACTTTAAAAAATAATTTTAATATTATTTCATGGATATACACTAGTTGAGATTTGAGTTCTAAAAAGAAAGTTTATAAAGTTAGCGATAAAGTTACTCTTAGAGTGTATGCACTGTTGCGCTAGAAACGGCACGCTACTCTCTTCTAGCGCAAATATTCAGTCCAGTGCTGCTTTAGATATCTGCGCTACTCCACAGATAGCTACAGTGTTGCGCCACATCTGGCGCAACACTGTAGCAACGCCAGATATTTGTTTTTTTTTTTCTTTTGTTGAATGTATTTTAATGTAATGTTTATCCCGAAACGATAGGTACTATTATAAATCAAAATGCACAAATGTGCGAATACACAACAACCAATGTTGTAAATATTTTTCTGGAGTAGAATCAAAAGATTCGAACACCGGGTCGTGTCTCTCGAGGAAGGTTAGCCGGATTATTATGCACGTTTATTCAACCACACAAAAGAAAATAAAAATTCCTAAACATTCTAATTCTGATGATTTGGTTTGATTATTAACTACGAAGACAAAAACTTCAAATAAAGCAAATAGAAATAGCAAGCAACGACGAAGAACAAGTAGGATTTAAGGAGCTAGGTAGTCGGGGATATCCGTTTTGGTTTAAAAATGTAATTGTCAAGCAAGAGATTGTTCGGGTAAGTGATTTGACTAATCGACACGTTCAAGCACTCATTCTCAATAAATTTTCGTAACAAGAGAACAAACTAGAACGACAAATTAACAATTTATTTAACTTCTAGGCAATACAGTTACGAACAAGCCTAGTTCATACGAGCCTATTTCGACCGACTCCTCCCCTTTCGGTTCTAAGAGTCGATTAAAGTAGACTAGAAAGGGTTTAATCAACTAGTCCGTATAGAATAACCAACATCAAGCAAGAATAAATCGAACTCAATTGCAAACAATTGGTGATTGAAGTGTCACCCTTCAACAATTCTAAATACTCGAGCCCGACAATTGAAAAACCCTAGAAAAAGATCAACTCGTATGAAATTGAACAATCCTGAGCCCGACAATCACAAACGATATCAAAACATCAATCCCCTATCCCTAGCATATGGATTTAGCCAATCATAATCGGTTCAACACCAACAATCTCAACAATCAAGACAAACATATTCATAGATTAAATGAAAACAAAATCTTACGAGTGATGGAATACCAAGGTTGAATACGATAAACAAGCTTAATCCGAAAGCAATAGTGAAATCCGAGTTCAAATTCGTGTTCTACGATGAAAAATATGAAAGGAAGATGAAAAACGAGAGAAAAGAGACGAGAGGGTCTCAAAACCTAGCAAAGAACATCCTCAAAAACAGATCTAAAATCCGAACTAAAAATCCTGCTCGTCGCGACCTCCTCGGCCGAGACTACTCCTCTGCGGCCGCGGTGAAGAAAGCTCGCGGCCGCGACCATCCCCGAGGCCGCGAGATCATCTGGCCAGAAGTGGGACGTTTTGGGACGTATTGGGACACTCGCGTCGCGGCCGCGGTGAAGAAAGCTCGCGGCCGCGACCATCCCCGAGGCCGCGAGATCATCTGGCCAGAAGTGGGACGTTTTGGGACGTATTGGGACCCTCGCGGCCGCGGCGACTAAAACTGGGCGCCGACTGGATTTTGTTCGCCTCTTCACTTTTCGGGCTCGTTTATACTCGTTTGGACTCGGAATTCGATTCCGTTTTTTCCTGCTTGTCGCCAACGAAACCCTCTATTTTATTATGCTTGCACGACCAACGTATGTCAAAAATCCGATCCTCTGGGACTTCTAACCTGCACACCAACGACGACGAAAAACCGGGAAAACACCGAAAATCACAAGAAAAACTAAAATAAAGTGAACCACGACATAGACTACAAAACGACCTAAAAAACAACTAAAACACCTAAAATGGGGAAAAAGATAAAGACTAAAAGACAAAGAAATACGCAACAAAAATGGGACAAAGAGCCAACAGCTGAAAAAGTGGGAGGACAGGTCAGAAGACCGCCTAGAATCCCGGCTAGTAACGCTAGAAAAAAAACACTCGAAACTAAACTAACTAACAACATAAACAACTAAAACAAATTACAAGGACCCCAATAGGATAATACCCGAGTGTCGGATCCCAACAGGATAAGAAGTTTGACACTCGTGCTCACAGGGGCCAAAGACCCAAACCAAAAACACAATACACTCGCAACACAGATACGGACACATAAACAAAAACACAAGAACAATAACATAAATAAACTAAAATAAATCTAACAGTCCTTCCTCAACGAACGAGCTAGCTCGAACCAGCAGTGAACGATCGACACAAGACCAATCCAGGCCAAGAACCTACTACCGAAACTGCAATCAAGCCTATACAGCAGCAGAACCCTCACCCCAAACCAGTCCCCGAATCGACCCATCGAAAACCGAGAGAGCTCATAATCACCACTCCGATTCCCTCCGAACTCTTCTAACACCTCTAGACGAGGCCGATGGAACCTCCCCCGCCGCCTAACACCACTAGGCAAACGGAGGATTGAGCAAGAAGAAACGACCCTCCCCCCGACCGCCGCGACAAGGAACGCCACGGTAATCAGAGTCCAGCCCCTCCCAATGACTCGCACTCCACTCGTCACCACCACGGACAACCAAAGACAAGCAGCGGGCTCCACCAGAAAAGTGCAGTGCAGCCGGAAAACATCAATACCCGCAATCGCGGACAATGGGCAGAAAACAGAGCTAACCGTCACATATCTCAGCACCTCCGGTGACTGAAAGGAGATTCCAATCGCCGGCCTTACTTCGACCTCGAGGTGCGCCACCGCCGTCCTGAGCTCCATTTGCAACCACGAACTTGACGCTCCGTCAATGGCCATCTGAAACAGTAAAAGGGGCGCGCATCGCCAGGGGAGGAGCGAACGGTGGATGACGACTACTAGCCGAGCTTTCCCGTCGCCGAGGAAGGCAGATTCGCCGTAAAGAAGAGAACCTGCAAGCGAAATTGGGGTTTCGTCGCGAGAGAGAAATTGAATAGTAAATGGGTCAATTTTTAATGTGTATTAATGTCAATTTTTAATGTGATGTTAATGATAATTTGTTGTATAATGTGTATTAATAAATGTATTTTATATTAAATAACTTTGTGTAATGTATTTCTTATGCTAAATAATTTGGCTATTTATTGATGTATTATAATCTTACTTTGTAATTTGTTAATATTTAAATGATACGTATAAATAAAAATTTAACACGGTCAAACAAGAAGATTTCAGTAAAATCGAAAGTTTAACACACGTAAATTATAAAATACACAAATAAAAATAATATAATATAAAATATTCGTATATATACCAATTTATTTGAAAGAATAATAAATAAAATATAGTTTTATTATTGGAGTAATAAACATTTATATAAGATTAAATATATATACCAATTTATTTGAACTAAAAATAAATAAGACATATTTTTAATATTTGGGTAATAAAAAATTGTATAAGATTATATATATATAATATATATATATATACCAATTTATTTGAAATAAAAATGAATCCTCCTATACATTATTTTTAATGTACATGCTTCAAGATCCTATGTGACAGAATTACATGCTTCGTTATTACTTCAAATCCAAAAATAATTATGTCCAGATTGTCCATAAATATGTTGATTATTTATGGTTATGTTACATGTAATTAATTGCATTTTAATATCATTTCTTATTATATAACTATTGAATTGTAAATGTATTTTAAAAGTTAAAAACTTTTGTATTTTTTATGAGGTTTACATATATAATATATCAAATTAATCATCTCTTGATAAGCACCGATTTAACATTCATACTGTATGTATAAAATTAATAAATGATATCTATTAATATATAAAGAGGGAATGATAGCTGTTTGAAAAAATCAACTAAAAAATCAACAAAAAAAAAAGATTTCAATTCCCACATAAATAAATACTATAATGAAGATTTTTTTTGGTAGAAAATTGAATATGCCCGCCAGTTGTTAATTCGAATTTTTTGGAGATTTATTTATTGATTTCGGTTTATTTGGACTTATCTATTTCTACAATCTGATTATTTTAATCCAAAATTTGAAGAAAAAGATCTGCAGCAAAAGGACAAAGGAGAAAAAAAAAGGGAAGATAAATTTTCATCCCCAAATATTACTTGAAGATTGCTGGCTTTTCGGCAACTCGCTTAACCATAAATCAAGAATGCTCAAAAGCCTTTCCGAGCCTTGCACTTCCTCAGACTTCGCCATAGACGAAAACTCGCCAGGGAAATCCTACGACGAGACCTACTGATCGATCGAGAAATTATCCATTAGCGAACGCAAAATCGAGCATCCAAGTTTGATCAAGGCACCTTCAGTCCCATCTACCCTGGAAAGAAAGGATCAGAAAAGTGACCCTCAGAGGAGCAAAAGATCAAACAAAAATAGAAAATCAATAGAAAATCGTCGAGGGGTGGTCTGAACCTGGCCCCGTCCCTACCGATTAGCCTCGAGCCCGAGGAGTTTCAAGATGAGGAAATTGAGTTCTCAATGGGGAAATTGATCATGTAAACTTCTATGAAGAACTCGGATACTCTGCCTCCCAGGACACATTCTACTAATAAGGTAAAAAAGCAAAAAATCTTTCACGGATTTTGTGAAACACTTGGCGACAAACAAACAAAATGAAAAAAAAAATGAAAAAAACATGCATTTTATCACCAAAGACTGAACCTTTTTTCCACAATTTTCACTCCCAATTTTTGTGTTTTGCAGAGTTTAACACCAATTTCGAGCATAACAAGGCAGATATAAAGAAGAATACCTGAGGTGGAGAGTAGTAAAATTGAGGGCTCGGAGGAGTCAATCAGGCCCCAACGTCCCATTAATCAGCTGAAATCACATAAAAGCTTAATCAACCTGGAGTACGAGGAATTGCAGGGGTTTAAGGATTTGGGTTTCGATTTCGACGAGAAGGAGCTGAGCCCGAAGGTAATAAGCACGATCCCGGCCTTGCAAGAGAAAAGGGATATTATCAAAGAGGATGAAGGGAAGAGCGCTAGGGCTCGAAGGCCATATCTATCGGAGTCTTGGGGGCGCACAGAGCTATTCTGCGCCGCCGGTGCCGAGGTGGGGCGGGAAGCGGCCGGCGGAGGACGTAAAGGCGCAGATTAAGTTCTAGGCTAGGGCGGTGGCGTCTAACGTGCGCCAGGAGTGCTGATCGATAGTCGGCAGGGCCAGAGCACATAGGATTCCTGATTCCCTCAAATTTAGGTACAGTTTGGTGAAGGAGATTTGAAATCGAGATGGAAATTATTTTATTTTAATGATATATTAAATAATGTTCTACTGATAAAAAAATTTTATGGTCCATAAATTTTAGGGACATACTATGGTCCGTTAGACCGTCTCCAACGGAGTGGCAAAACACAAAAAATGGGGTAAACTCTTTAATGGTACTGCAAACTGAAACTCAAAATGGGTTTTTGAGTTTCTCTCTCTTGACTTTGAAGCAAATTTGTGGAAAAAAATGCGTTTGCACTTCTATTATTCCAATTCAGTCCTTCTTTTTAATTTTAATTAACAAAAGGATTTAAAAAGTAAAAAAAAAAATATTGTATGTGGAATGCGAAATTGGAAGGTACACATGGGTGATGTTAAAATAATGATGGCATTAAAATTTTATATGTATCAAGTATCAACATTTTAATAACAAAATTTATAATAAATTGAAATAATATAACTTTTCTATAATATAATATTTATCAACATTTTATGTATGTGTATATATTATATTTAGTATTAGAAAAATTATTGTCAAGTTAAATATTGTTTTTTTTTATTTTTTATTATTATATATTAGTATATTTTTAACAAAAAAAAAATTACAAACAATATTAATAGTGTAGTTTAATTTGTAAAGTTGTAAAATATGTGGGTAGTATTGAAAAGTTGTAAAAGTTCATGTGAAAGAGAATATTCCGAGAATATTCTTTTGAGTTTGAAAAGGAGTTTTTTGGTTGGAGATGAATTACTGCCAAATGTGACAGTTACTGCAAAGTGGGTTTGAGTATGAGATTTTCGGTTGGAGATGGCCTTACAGAACCTTCTTAGTTATAAAATACTATGGCATGATTGATATAATGGAATAGAATTTCGTAGGAATTGAATGGATTGAAGAATGAAATGATTATGAGAATGGAATGAAATAAGTTTTGTCATTGATGCGTTTAGTATGCAGAAGTATGCAGAAGGAACATGAGTTGAATGGAATGACATTATCATTTTTTATTATAAAAATAAATAAAAGCTTTTTTCTACAAAAATAATGTACTTTTAATAAATTATATATAAATACTTTTTTAATAAATTATATATAAAAATAAAATAATATATTTTTAATAATATATAAAAATAAAATATTTTTTTTATAATATAAAAAATAATATATAAAAATAAAATAATATATTTTTAAATTATATATAAATGCTTATTTTAGTTTTATTTTCATATAAGTATTTAATATATCTAATTAAAAAATAAATAAAAGTAGTTTTTAATTTTTTTATTTGAATTTTTTTAAAAAAATAATTTTATTTAATATATTTTAATCATGATTTATAATATATATTATATATTTATTTTTTTATTATTATTTGTTAATTTTGTTTATTGAAAAATTGATTCCTACACAAATGGGAATGAGAAAACCTTCCATTTACTATGGAATGACTAATCCCATGGAGATGGGTTTTGCCATTCCCATTGGAATGGTCATTCCTTCCCAAAAAATATACCAATCATGAGATAAGGAATGAGTAAGGGAATGATCATTC